>SNQN01001717.1:38507-88342 GCA_008642245.1 Bassia scoparia | reverse complement strand
TATAACACATTAAACGAAATCTATTTATTTTAAGCAAAATTTAGACAACGAAATATCTTTTATTATATCATAATAGTATTACTCCAATACTTCGTACTATACAATACAATATTATCGTAATAAATTTTATAAAACACATATGACAATCGTAAATCAATTTTATACAGTAAGAGTAAATCTAAATTTTGAAACACTTGATTATACTCATTCTTATATATTGATGGAAATTTAGAAGATTCTTATTTCATAATGTTCCTGTCAGTTACTGACTTACTGTTCATTCGTTTTTCAATGCATTTTTTGGTATCGTTTATATCTTTAATTATATATTTGTGAAAATTATAACGATTGAATATTAATAACCTACGCAATAATACGAATCAAACAAGATCCCACATCACTATATTTATTCTTATACATTAGTAGTTATTTGTAAGATTCTCTCTACTTGTGAATAGTTGAAATAAAAGAAATGACATCAACATTAAGCAACGGAGGGAGTACTAATGAAGAGTACCGAATTCCCTTATGTCATGAATTTGGTCTAATGATGACAGTACAAAAGTTCCCCTACACATATTTAATTGAACTTCTTTTCTTTTTTTTTATCTCGGTTTTTTGTAAAATTACTTATATAACAAATTAATAAAATCTAATAGCTAATAAATAATAAATAATATATTTACTTAATTCTAAAAGATTTTTCGTATCATTACATAATTTATAATTATTTATAAAATTGGAATATCAATCAATATAATATAACACATTAAACGAAATCTATTTATTTTAAGCAAAATTTTAACAAAGTCATATATTTTATTATATCATAATATTATTATTCTGTACTATACAATACAATATTATCATAATGAATTTTATAAAACAGAATCATAAATCAATTTTATACCATACGATTGAAATTTGAACAAATGATTATATTCATTTTTATATATAGATGGGAATTTAGAAGATTCTCACTACCAATAAATAGTACAGAATTCCCTGATAACAAAAATTTAGTTGAATAGCGGGAGTACAAAAGTCCCCTACACATATTTAATTACAATTTTATATCATAATGTTAGAGATCTATCTTGTGAATAAATTTAGTAAATATCATACATGTATTGCACGGGTCCTGGACTATATATCTTATACAATACAAATTTCTTGACAAATATTAAATTAAAACTTTATTTCACTCTTTTAGAGTTTTAATGAATAAATTTAATAAATACCGTGCATCGCACGGGCCCTAAACTAGTCATCTATAATACAATTATCATGCTAATTCTCTATACTTTATACATCATTGATTTGTTTATTATATGGTCTTATATTTAAACTATAATCGTCAGCATCATATGTACATACATATACTATCATATGAATTTTTCCTGGGTACATATACATTATACGTTTTTACTGGAATTAAAGCCCACATTTCGTGTGAATTTTCCTTATTGTCCTTCAGATTCTCCACCTTCGTAACCACCAACGCATGGACGCCTTGCATAGGCATCCAGACCATGGTATGGACGCCTTGCGTAGGCGTCCAGACCATAGTATGGACGCCATGCGTAGGCGTCCACACCATGGTCTAGACGCCTACGTAAGGCGTCCATACCATGGTCTGGATGCCTATGCAAGGCGTCCATGCCATTTAAAGTCCACATGTTTTTTACGTGGTGGTTGTTGGTGGTAAGGTGGTGTCAGGTGGTGGTTTTTGGTGGTAGGGTGCCTTGGGTGGTGGTTGTTGGTGTTGGGTAATGTGTGTTGGGTGGTTAGGGAGGAGATTGGAGGAAGGGAGTGTTGGGAAATTTACATGAAAAGTGGACTTTAATTCTAGTAAAAGTGGATTTCGAATAGTATTCCCCAACATCTATCTCTTTGTAGTTTAATCCCAATTCAATACTGATTTTTATTATCATTTTAATTTTAATCTTGGTTGAAACGTGAAATACTTAATCAACTTTTGATTTCGCGATTCATTCGTTGTTCTCAAATTTCCAATAATATAACCCTTTTCATACATCACATGACAATGATGACATGGAGGTTAAACTAATATTAACGCAGAGTAATTGGTCAATATTCTATTTTGGAGGACTGGAGGTTAACCTACTAATATTATTCAAATTCATTATCAATTTAAATAATATGTCTACTCTGCATACTTAATCAAACGCTTATTCTAAATTTCTAATTAATTAATGGAGAATGTTAAAAGGTGATCCTTAAGATTATACAAAGCAAAAAAATAAATTTTGACATAAATTCACAAATAATGTTTGTTGGTACAATATGTGGTACTGCTGACGTGGCAGTGGCCAACGAGCCGGTGTTGGTGAAGATGGACCTGGTCTGCAATCCTTGCTCCTACAAAACACAGTTGAACTACCCTGGGGCGACCCAGGAACAGCCCCTTCGATGGAGGTGTCAGTATTTACCAGGGTAATCAATATTTAGAGAGAGATATAATGTAGGTGGTCTGTGTTCGAATGAACTTACCAGCCCTTGGGGCTTCTAGCCTGCTTTTATACCCGAGACTTGCATGGTCAAGGCTTCCTCAAATGTGACAAGTGGCGTACTGATATACCAGGGTAGGTGTCATGCATATATCCAACTTTTGATTAGTGGGTTGGTGGCTTTGACTCCCTTTGACTGGGCCTACTGGATCAGCTTAGCACGAATTGGGCTTATTGGACTTAGTTGACATGGGCCCTGGTGGCTATTGGGCCTGGTGGCTCAATGGGTACCAACAACTAGCCCCCATCCAGGCCTGGTTAAGTCAAAAAAGATTTAACCAGGTCCTGGATTTAACAATTTACCAGGCCATGGCAGCTCGTATTTTACCAGGGGTAGTGCCCCTGGTTTAATTTGTGAACTCTTTTTAAGGCCATGTAACTTTTCCAATTCACCAGGCCAGCTTTGACCAAAGGGACAGTTTTAATTCGTGGTAGTTCATTTCAGAACTTTATGGCCACGTTTTGATCACGCACCAATAAATGTGCGGTTTAATGTGAAGGTGTGCTGATGGGACGGTTACTTCCCCTATATTTATGGGGTGTCACCTCCATCAGTTCACTTTTACATTTACAACTTCCCAATTCTCAAACAATTCAAAAAGTGCAAAAAGCTAACCAAAACAAAAAAACTCTCTTCTTCTCTGAAGCATTCTTGGAGCAACAGGGTTTTTCGACTCGTTTTCCTGGTAACTTCAACCTTTGTTCGTGACAAGCTTACTGGGAATTTTACCTTTTGTTCTCGATTAAGCAACATTGTCTCAGCCTTCGATTAAACAGGTAATTTTACTTCCCTTTCTTTGCTTGAATTCAACATGCATGCATTCCAGTTAATAGTCCTCCCCTGGTTATGTCTAGAGTAGTTTGTAATTTTGTTTTGTTTTTTCCCTTTTTGCGCTCTTTGGGTTTGTGGTTGGAATATGTTAGTATGTCAGAAGAATATAGTGATTCTCAGAACAAATCAGAGGGTTCAATAGCCTTGTCCGATGAGGAACCTAGTGAAGATTCACAGCCTTTAATTAGGCGTTCTAGGAATCAGTCTGGGAGAAGTGTGACTTCCAGACCTAGTCCCTCTGAACCTGCATCAGACAGGCCTAGCAGCAGCAATCCGTCCACCACCAGGGGGACTGGAACGGTAAGTGGTTCCAGCATCCCTCATAGGCTCCAAGATTTACAGGTCGAATGGGCTGTTTCCAACGGCCTTAAAGAGGAGGTGGACAGGTGCATTGCTACCCTGGTCCAGGAAGATGAACAGGCCGGAACCTCGGAGGACAGGTGGTCCAGGGCACGTGACAAAGCCCCTAAGGATGAGAGGGGGAACTTTAGGAGCACCCGATACCTGGACCTTGACAGCCACCATTGGACATCTGTGAGATGGGCAGATGTGAAGGAAAATGATGGCCCTGCCCATACTGCCCTGGACCCTGATTTTCTACAGAGGGCTTACGCCAAAAGGTTCGACATCAGGGCTGGTGAATTGTACGGTTTTGGCTCCAGCTTTGGCTATTGGTTTGAGGTTCCCAATCCTTCTGACAGGGCTTATTCTCCACCAAGGTTCAGAATCCCTGTTTACATTGCCCACCTTGAACTGGGAGTCAGGTTCTCATTACACCCCTTCCTGGTTGAGCTACTTGAGATGTGGGGCATTAGCCTGTCCCAGCTGGCCCCTAGCGCAGTGCAGAGGATTATTAGCTTCATCTGGGTCTGCACATTCCTGGAGTTGGAGATGTCTACCAGGGTTTTCAGGACTCTGTTCTGGCTAAAGGCATACAGGGGGACCCAAATCAAAACTGGTTGGTACTCTTTGGAGGTTGGGAAGGGTGGCAATGATACCTGCGCGACCTCCTATCCTCTGGTTGGTGGTTTAAAGAAATGGACACAGCAATGGCTGTGGTTGAGGGTTCCTTTGCATGAGAAACACCCTTACTTATACCAGGCCAGGACTGAGTTCACCAGGAACAAGGCTCTTGAGAGGAAGGCCCTCTCCCCCAGCTGTCTCACTACTGATAAGGAGAAGACCACCTTCGAGTGGTTTCAAGCTTTTGGGGCTAGGTCAAAGGGTAGGAGCCCCACCCCTAAACACTGGTTGCCCCATTTTGACCTGTTGAAGGTGGAGCTTTACCTGGCAGCTGGTGGGTTGAGCAGAAGTGTGTCCAGAAGTAAGTCTAGTTGCACTGAAGTCTTTGTAACCTTTTTACTTTCCTCATGCACATTTACATATTTTTTTTTTGCAAACTGATTTTTGGCTCAATAGCTCTAACCATGTGTCTTATGTTTCTTGTGCAGTGGAAGCTTTGGGGAACATTGACTGGTCAGTTCTGAACTTGAAGAGGACCCCATCTGGTAGCATTTCTATCCTGTCCTCAGAGTCTGGTGTCTTGAGGGATCAGATTGTGACCCTTGACAACCTGGTGATCGACGAGGAAGTATTTGTCCAACTGGTGAGGAGCAAACCTACTGATCCTTGGACCTCAGAGAATTTTGACAAACCACCAATCACTATGTCTAGCAGTACCTCAGGAGCTGGTCAGGACCCGTCCCAGGCTACTGGTGCCTCCCAAGGGGCCTCAGAGGAGAGAAGCACAAGGGCTGACATCTCCAGCACCCCCCAGGCTGAAAGGAGACCAAGAGCTCCTACTCCCACTGGGAGTGGAGGGAGATCTTCATCTGGTTCAGCCTTCAGGTCTACCAGAAGCAGGCTCAGGATGCCTGATTTTGGAACCCTCCGAAGTACCATCTCCCCACCACCTGCAGGAAGAAGCCCCTCTCCCATTGAAGGGGGAGGATTGTATACAGGGGTGGTGTGTCTATGGTAGTTCCAGCTGGTCGTGGTCAAGGCTCAGGTGGTCAGCTCTCCCAGTCACAGGTAGACCCCTCTGGTGACAAGGGTAAGAGGAAGGTTGACGAGGTGGTGTCCGTCGACAGTGATGAGGAGGAAGAGGCCAAGAAGAGGAAAACACAGGAAGATATAGGCCTCCAGGTTGCCACTGAAATCCAAATGGCTGAATGGAATTCAGGTGGTGGTGACCTGCCAGATCCAGCGTGGACTGGCATCCCTTCCTCCCAAGTCATTTCCTCATCTGACCAGGCAGCCATGGGCCTTCCTTCTCTGCAGACTTCAGCCTTTCCTTCTATTTCAACCTTTTCAGCATCTACTACTTCAGTATCAGCAGCAGCAACTATTTCAGCAACAACAACAATACCTTCAGCAACAACAACAACTCCTTCAGCAACAACAACAATACCTTCAGCAACAACAACAACTCCTTCAGCAATAACTATTCCTTCAATAACAGCAACAACAGCAGCTACAGCAACAGCAGCAACAGCAACTGCCTCAACTTCAACAGCATGGTCCACCATTCCAGCTTCTCCTACATCAGGGCCTCACTATGGTGGTGTCATGGTCCCTTATGCAGTAAAATCTGCTTTTGGGGAGGCCAGGACTTACCCCAACAGGGGCCTTTCTGGCACCAACATTGAGGAGAACAGCCTGGTTGCCAGGAACCTGCTTTTCCATGCAGTCTCTCCCTATGATGCCCCCATCATGGATGATGATAGGGTGGCCAACCACCTCTTCGAATACTACCTGGCTCAGGTAACTTGTTCCCTCCCTTTGAGTCAACATCCTTTTGTCCCTTTATATTATTTGCACTGCTATACTTACTTACACTGGAATGTGTTTTTATGCAGACTGTCAAATATGGGCTCATCACTTCACTGAGCTATGAGGCTGCTACCCATTCCTGCTCCTGCCTTTCAGACAGGAATAAGCAGATTGAGGGCAGGCAGCTGGCCCTAGAACAGGATTATGACAGCATGAGGAGGGCCTCTCATGCAGAGGTGGAGAGAGTGCATGGTGAGCTAAGGGCTGCTCAGGAGATCATCTCCAAGCTGGTGGATGAGAAGAAAGACCTAGTTGAAGCCAGGGACAGGGCCCAGAGGAACAAGGAGTTGGCTGAACAGAGAGCCTCAAGCCTTGCTGATGATGTGACCTTTAGGGACACAAAGATCAGTGAGCTTAATGAGGCCAAGAAGACTCTGGAGAACTCCCTGTCCTTGGAAAGAGCTAGCCTAAAGGGGATGGACATGCTGGTGAAGAACTTGAACGAGGAGTTGAGCACATTGAGGAATGAGAAGCTAAAGATTCAGGAGGATCTCACCAACCACTTCTACTATACCTGGTTGGTTAGCTTCAGGTGTGCCAGGCATGTGGATCCTAACCTGGACTGGTCCAAAGTTGAGGAAGCTCTGGAAGCTGGGGTCGGTGAGATTAGCCCCCCTGGTGAAGTGTTACCACCAGTACTTGCTGACTTCTTCAACCCAAGCTCTGAGGATCAGATGACAGTCCAAACAGAGGCAATGGGTAATGTGGAAGTACCACTGGAAACAGGTATATAAAAAATCTTATTTCAACTAATACACCTGACCTGAATATTAATATTAACCCACAGGGTGTAATTGTGCTCCAGGTGATGCTAATGACCCTGCCCTTGAACCAGAAACCGAGCAGATGACTGTCAGTCCTGCCGAAGCTCTGCCAAAGGAGAGTCTCCCACCAGCACAGAGCACTAACCAGGAAGGTCCAGTTGTGGGTGATGCTGGTGACAAAGAGGTAGAGCAGAGTGCCAATGAGGGGACTGTACCTGAAATGGCTGTCCAACTTGGAGATGACCAGGGAGCCCTTCACCAGGAGGGAGAGAGTGCAGGTGAACTTGAAAAAGATGGTGATGCAGCTGAGGAGTCCCAGCTGAATGCTCCTGCATAGGAACTCGGGTGGCTACCTGGTGAAATGGAGGCTTCATCCAGTGGAAGCTCTCCTGATATGGCTCCTTGATTATGCTCCATTGCTCTGCCTCCTCTTCTGCTTCTTAGCTCTTTAATCCAAAAACAATTTAATTTTGCTTTGAATATTTGGCTTTGTTAACTTTGAACAATTTACTTTAAGCTTGCTATTTTGTGAGAACAACATGGCTACTGGCCCATGTAAGGGCCCTCTTTTTGGAGCCTAAGCCAGGCAGCCACCAACTTTATGTAACAATTTGCCCCTAAGGGCAGTACTGCTTCCATAGCTTTTGGTATGACTTTACATATGCATGCTTTAAAATGTTCACTTATTACCCATAGAATCCATAAATTCCATAAATTCCTGGTATCTGTGTTATTAACACATAGATAGGAAATTTTTGACCAGGTGATAAATACCAGGGGTACTAGTTGTCCCCCCCATGGACTTGTATGAATTTAAACTGATGGATAAATTCAAAGAAGTCATCTGGTTGTCATAAAATTTCTAGAAAAAAGCAAAAATTTATAGGCAATAGTTGCATAATTATTAATGGTTAAAAAATGTTGCAAAAAACAAAAAATGCATATTTTTAGTTTAATCCTTACCAGGGGTACTACTTGTCCCCCCCAAGACTTATATGATTAAATTATTTAGATATAATTTAACCATATAAGTTCTTGTTTCGAATTACCTAGCTATGCAACCATTAAATATTATGCAAAGTTACCTGGAGGATGGCTCCTTATATATTTTTGCAATGAACCAAACCAAAAGACATAATCTAATGGTACCTGCCTGTTTTAGTCACATGGCAGGGCATTACCAGGTGGCATAACCTACCTGGCACCTATTTGTAAATAAACAGGGTTTTAACTTAGATGACATAGTCATGCTAATACCTTATCTCATAAAGATTAGGGTTTTTGACTAGATGGCTCTTCACCAATCTGGTACCTGACTCTGTAAGAAGAGCAGGATTTTTACCAGGTGGCTCTTCACCTGCCTGGTACCTATCTCTGTAGAAAGAGTAGGATTTTTACCAGGTGGCTCTTCACCTGCCTGGTACCTATCTCTGTAGAAAGAGTAGGATTTTTACCAGGTGGCTCTTCACCAGCCTGGTACCTAGCTCTTTAGTAAGAGTAGGGTTTTTTACCAGGTGGCTCTTCACCAGCCTGGTACCTAGCTCTTTAGTAAGAGTAGGTTTTTTATGTTTCTTCCTCAGAGAGGGAAAATATTTACATCCTAAAGAAACAATATTTACACAAAATTATACATGCTAGACAATTTATCTACCAGGGAGCAAAAATGCATCCTTATATATATATATATATGTACATTGTTTAAAATGGTTTTTTCACCTACTTTTAATCGAAACGGTGCCCTATGTATTACAAGATTTGTGAGTCTAAGCATAATACCTTCTTAGCTGATCTGAATTCCATATACTTGGCAACTCAGTGCCATCTAACTCCATTAGTCTATAAGTTCCAGGCATGCTTTGGGAATGAATTTGATAAGGTCCCTCCCAAGTAGCTGAAAGCTTGCCATGTATTCCTGCCTTTTGAACTGCTGCTGACTTTCTTAGGACCAGATCACCTACTGCTAGAGGTCGTTGCCTGACTCGTCTGTTGTAATATTTGGCTATCCTTTGCATATAGGCAGCATGTCTGGTTGCTGCATCATTCCTCATCTCTTCTACCAGGTCGAGGCATTCTGACAAGACTTGCTCGTTTTGAGGCTGGCTATACTGCGAGAGTCTGAGAGATGTGGAGCCGACTTCAATAGGAATCAGAGCCTCTGTTCCATATACCAGGGTATAAGGTGAATGACCAGTGGATCTTTTAACTGTGGTTCTCAGTGACCAGAGTACACCTGGCAATTCCTGGAGCCATAGGCCTTTCTTATCATCCAGCTTCTTCTTTAGACCATTCAGGATCTGCTTGTTTGCTGCCTCTGCCAACCCATTCGATTGTGGGTGACAGACTGCTGAAAATGCTACTTTGATCTTGAACTGGGCTAACCAAGCCTTCAAACGATCATTATCAAACTGCCTGCCATGATCAAACACCAGGCACACTGGTATACCATATCTGGTAAGCACATTCTGCCATAAAAATTTTCTAACATCCTTTTCCGAGATGTTGGATAAGCCCTCAGCTTCAATCCACTTACTAAAATAGTCAACAGCTACAATCAACCACCTTTTTCCACCTTGGGCTCTGGGAAAAGGCCCCAGGATGTCAACTCCCCATTGTGCAAATGGTATTGGATTAAGGATGGGATGCAAATCATTTGCTGGCTGGTTGATGGATGGAGAAAACCTTTGACACTTATCACACTCGGTCACTATCTTGACAGAATCTGCAGTCATGGTTGGCCAGTAATAGCCAAACCGAAGAGCTTTGTGAACCAGGGCTCTGGCTCCTACATGATGCCCACATATGCCTTCATGAATCTCTCTGAGGATGTAACCCCCTTCATCAGTATCGACACATTTAAGAAGAGGTTGTGAGGTGTGTGATCTCCTGTACATCTCACCCTGGATCATGGTGTACCTTTGAGCAGCCAACTTGACTTTCCTGGCATGTGCTTTATCCTCAGGTAGCACTCCATTTTGTTTGTATGCTATGATATCTGCCATCCATGGTGGTGGAGGTCCCACCTGAAAGACGTACATAGATTCACACTCTGTACTCCTTTTGGGAAGCACTTCAATAAAAACAGACCTGGTCAGATTTTGGAAGGTGGTAGTTGCCAACCTAGCCAATGCATCTGCCAGGATATTTTCCTCCCTTGGGATTAGACGGATCTCAAATGACTGAAGCTTCGAAGCCAGCTCTTTCATCTTGGTGCAATAGGCCTGCAGAATAGGCTCTCTGACCTCATACTCCCCCCTGTACTGGTTTGCAACTAGTTGGGAATCAGTCAAGAGACATACCCTAGTTGCACCAATAGACAGGCAGAGTTGTAAGCCTGCTATGGCAGCCTCATATTCTGCTTCATTATTTGTGGCTTGAAACTTGAACTTTAGTGCATACTCAATTACATCCTTCTCTGGTGAAAGCAATACAACACCAGCCCCAGATGCTCCATCGGTTGATGAACCATCAGAGTAAACCATCCAGGGCTCCGCTTGTACAGAGTCTTCTTCATAATATGAACATTCTGCTAAGAAATCAGCCAATGCTTGTGCTTTTATGGCTGTCCTGGGCTGAAAACTGATTCCAAAACCAGTCAGCTCAAGTGCCCAATTGGTCAATCTACCAGACTTTTCCAATTTTTCAAGAGATTTCTCCAGGGGAAGATCAGTTAGAACTACAATGGGATGAGCATCAAAGTATGGCCTCAATCTTCTAGCTGCTATAATGACTGCATAGGCAGCCTTTTCAATCATGGGATACCTGGTTTTTGCCCCTGTTAATGCATGACTCACAAAGTAGACAGGTTGTTGTACCTTATCCTGTTCTTTTAATAAGACTGCACTCACAGCTGTTTGGCTAACTGCAATATACAGGAATAAGGTCTCACCTGGCTGTGGTCTAGCCAGGGTAGGCAGTTTCATCAGGTGATCTTTAAGCTGGTTGAAGGCTTCCTTTTGCTCTGTTCCCCAATTGAACTCCTTGTTACCCTTTAGAATCTTGAAAAATGGTTGGGACTTCTCAGATGACCTGGCTATGAATCTGGATAGTGCTGCCATTCTGCCTGTTAGCCTCTGTATATCTTTGATGCTCCTCGGTTCTGGCAAGTCCAATGCTGCCTTCACTTTATCAGGGTTAGCATCAATTCCTCTCTGACTGACCATGAATCCCAGGAATTTACCAGACTTAACACCAAAGACACATTTCTTTGGGTTAATTTTGACCTGGTATTTCCTCAAATTCGCAAATGTTTCTGCAAGGTCTTCAGCATGATCTTCTGGATTGACACTTTTGACAATGGCATCATCAACATATACCTCCAGATTCCTGCCTCTTTGAGTCTCAAAGACCTGGTCCATCATACGTTGGTAGGTGGCTCCAGCGTTCTTGAGCCCAAAGGGCATCATGATGTAGTTATAGACACCACAGCTGGTGATGAATGCTGTCTTCTGTTTGTCTGGTGGATACATGTGTATCTGGTGATATCCTGAAAAAGCATCCATGAAAGAGAGCCTGGCGTGACCACTGGTTGAATCTACCAGTTGATCTATCCGTGGCAGAGGGTAGCAGTCTTTTGGGCAGGCTTTGTTTAAGTCTGTGAAATCCACACACATTCTCCAGGTGGCATTTGGTTTTTTGACCATCACCACATTTGCCAGCCACTCCGGATAGTGGCACAACTCCACAAACCCTGCATCTAACAATTTATTGACCTCTGCCTCAATGGCTTGATTCTTCTCCATGGAAAAGTGTCTCTTCTTCTGCTTTACAGGCTTCCTTGCTGGATCCAGAGAGAGATGGTGCGATATTACCTCAGGATCAATCCCAGGCATTTCATCTGCCGAGTAAGCAAACACATCTTCATGAGCCCTGAGCAAGCTGATTAAATCACACCTTTCCTGAGCCCCCAAGTCTGAACCAATCTGGACCATTCTATCAGTTTCTTTTACCAGGGGAACTGACTCTGTGCCTTCGACTGGTTGTGGCAGGGCCACCCTGTCTAATTCAATCTGTGGTCCAGTAGAAAACTGTGCTGATTCTTGAGAATGAGTTGCTTCTGGTTCTGTGACCTGGATCACCCTCTTCTTTAAAGGCTGTGGACTGGATGTAGCCCCCATTTCCTCTACCTGCCTCCGAAGCTTGTCTGAGTCTTCTTTCCTTGATGATTTCACCAGGGCCAGTTGACATGACCTGGCTGCTATTTGAGAACCTCTCAACACTGCAACTTTGCCACAGTCTGATACATACTTAAAGCATAGATGATAGGTAGATGCTACACCTTCAAAGGCACCCATGAATGTTCTTCCCATAATAATGTTATAGGGTGAATAAGCTTCTACCACCTGGAACCTGACCATAACAGTTCTCCCTAACTCTTCATCCCCCAAGGTGACTGGCAAATTAATTTCACCTTTAGGGAGAATTGAGTTTCCAGAAAATCCTGTTATTGGTCCTGATGTGGGCTCCATATTGCTATCCTGTAGCCCCATTTTTTGGTAAACATGATAATAAAGTACATTTACAGAGCTACCCCCATCAATCAGGACTTTATGGACTAGGTGATTGCACACTTGGACTGAACATATCAAGGGATCATTATGGGGCTGGACCAGCCCCCTACAGTCTTGAGGTCCAAAGCTAATTTCAGGAATATCTAAACATTCAGACTGATAAGAATTGGAACAACTAGCTGTTCTGACCTTATTTTTCAGATGCTTCTTGGAGGCTGGTGGGCCAAAGATGACAGAAATTTCATTGATTGGCCTCCTGGGCTGGTATCTCCTTGGTTGCTCTGTTCTGTCTTCCTTCTGGCCCTGGTCTTTCTCCTCTTGATCTTTGGCAAATTTCTTGTACTGAGCAAAGAATCCCTTTCTGATTAGGTCTTCAATGTTATTCTTCAGCTGAACACAATCTTCAGTGGAATGACCAGGACACTCGTGGAAATCACAGTACTTATTAGGGTCCTTTCCAGCCCTTGACTTCTTGGGAGGTTTGATCCATTTATCCTCTCCCTTGTGAGTTGCATATATTACTGCCCTGTCTGTGTTGAGGGGGGTAAAACTTTCGAAAATAGGTGGAAGTGGTGCTGATGCTTTCTCCTTTTTCTTTTCCTCCCTCTTTTCCTTTCTGGATTTTTGGGCAGTAGCTGGTGATTTTTCCTCCTTTTTCGGAGCTGCAGTTCCACCTGGTGCCGTGGTCTTGTTGAACTCCTCCAGGGTGATATACTCATCTGAGATTCGCATTGCCTGGGCCAGGGTATCCACCTTTGACTTGGTGAGGTGGTCCCTGAACGGGCCTGGTCTGAGACCATACTGCAAAGCCATGATTACCACATCAGGTTTTGATCTGGAGACCATTATGACCTCCTTATTGAACCTGGTAAGATAATCACGCAGACTTTCATCTTTACCCTGCTTTACTGACATAAGCTCAACTGAAGATTTTTCTCTCCTTCTACCACTTATGAAATGATTTCTGAACTGATCCGCCAGGTCAGCAAAACTATGGACACTACCTGGTGGGATATTTCTAAACCAGGCCTGTGCAATTCCTGTCAAGGTGGTAGGAAAATACTTGCACCAGGTTGCATCTGTGAATTCACCCAGGTACATGTGTCCCTCATAAAGGGCCACATGGTCTTCAGGATCTCCAGTACCATCAAATTTGATGTGGCCTGGCATTTTAACTTTTTGTGACCGAGCTTTCAAAATTTCCTCACTAAGTGGTGATGAGGAAGGATACCTGATCTCAGCTGCTGCATGCACTGTAGCTTGACCAGGGGAAACAACAGTTGCAGGTTGACCCTGTATCGGATCTGGTTCTCCCAACCTTTGAAAAGCTGAGAGTCGATTTCCAAGCCTGTCATGAACTGACCGCCCAGGCCTGGTTGCATGCCCAGGTCTGGTAGTCTGTGACGTATATCCAGCGGATTCTGCTTGTGATCCATGCCTGACCGTTGCTGACCGGTCTCGGTGCACAGGACTCGCGTATCTCACCTCAGGTCCCATACCAGTTTCATCTGGCAGGCCTTCCATCGATGGTGAGGACCCAAACGATGGTGAGGAGGAAGGATGTGGTGGCGAGTAATTTAGTCGCCTTCTGACGTGTGGTCGCGGTGGTCTGTCAGCGCCATCTACCTGGTCATGGTACCTCCTGGCCGAGCGGCTTGGTGTGGGCAGGTTTGGACCATAAAAGTCATTGCCTTGAGTGGTTCCCACTCCCGAAGTGTTTCCACCATAACCTGAGGATGCCAGACCTGCACGTCTTAAGACATTTCTTGCCTGCTCCACCTGGTCTGGGCTCGGTGGAGTCGAGTAACCTCGTGTTCTCCCAGAGGGAGGAGGTTCTTGTTGATAAGTCCCACCTGGTCCAAACGACCCAGTATTCTGATTCCTCGGACTTTGTGATGGGTAGTGATGAGACGGTGGTGGCATTGAACCCCGGCTTTCCCGGTGTCTTGCTGACCTGGTACGTCTCGAGGAGCGGCTTCTTGCTGTGGAAGAGACCTCCTCTGGCCTTCTATGGTCAGCTCCGTCACCATGCATCATCTCCTGGTTGGATGCATCCATGGTTCTCTTCACTCAATATGTGACACTACGACCCTCCTTCTAGCGCCAAATTGTTGGTACAATATGTGGTACTGCTGACGTGGCAGTGGCCAACGAGCCGGTGTTGGTGAAGATGGACCTGGTCTGCAATCCTTGCTCCTACAAAACACAGTTGAACTACCCTGGGGCGACCCAGGAACAGCCCCTTCGATGGAGGTGTCAGTATTTACCAGGGTAATCAATATTTAGAGAGAGATATAATGTAGGTGGTCTGTGTTCGAATGAACTTACCAGCCCTTGGGGCTTCTAGCCTGCTTTTATACCCGAGACTTGCATGGTCAAGGCTTCCTCAAATGTGACAAGTGGCGTACTGATATACCAGGGTAGGTGTCATGCATATATCCAACTTTTGATTAGTGGGTTGGTGGCTTTGACTCCCTTTGACTGGGCCTACTGGATCAGCTTAGCACGAATTGGGCTTATTGGACTTAGTTGACAAGGGCCCTGGTGGCTATTGGGCCTGGTGGCTCAATGGGTACCAACAATGTTTATTACTCGGTAATAATGTTTTATACGGAGGATAGTTTTTTGGTTCTATAATAATGTTTTACTGTATATATAATTCATATATAGGTTACATATAATATTATCCTTAACTAATTAATGTAATTAAAAGCAAGTTGTAATAATAATTGGCATCATTGACAACGATCAACAAAAGTCAATTGTACCGATTTGATTGTTACCTATATCCCCTCCCAAATCTCTCTAAGAGAAATGTTTGTTTCAAGGCATGTATCATAACATCAGCATACAATAGAAGATGAATCTTTCTGCAAAATCAATCGACTACTTAGCCCTTGATTATTATTTGATTTGAAATATAATAGGTACTATATGCATACATCTATCTATAAGACTATAACGCGTCAAAGTTCGGGTGATAATAAAAGTCACAATTAATTAAATAGGTTGTCTTTGATCACTATTGGAGTAGAAGCCATTCTTCATGAATGACTCTTAAGTAGTGGGAGAAATTTTGGAAAAATTCAAATAATTAATATATTTGGGTTGCATATAATATTATATATTTGTATGACGAATTGCTTCATTTTATAAACTACTACAGAGTAAAATTTAGGTTTATATTCTTTTCAATTTATTTTTAATATTTATTGAGTAAAATAAGTTCAAATAAGTACGGATAAATATACTTGTTATTTTTCCCTCTTACAAAATAAGTATCAATAAGCTCAGATAAATTAAACTTAATACACCATTGCAATGAAGCGCATGCAACCATGCAAAGGTAAATTAAAAATAAGAATGTACTTTGGGCTTTAGTTTGGACTTTATACATTGTTTGGAAAGTGGAAAGGTATGGTCTTTTGGGCTAATTGTTATGTCAAGGAAAGAGCCGAAGACAATAAGATGCAGCAGGATCATTAAGCTGCATGCCTGCTTGTATCCTCTTTACATTTTTTTTAGTTTGTTGGTATACAGACTAAAAAGTTATGGCAAATATCGTGTGCATAGTCGCATAGAAGAATTAGTACTCACTCTGTTTCATAATGTTCTTCATACGTTTTTCGATGCATGTTTTGTATCGACTATATCTTTAGTTTTATATTTGTAATAATTATAAAGATTGAATATTAATAATCTACTTATTATGAGTAATACGAACCAAACAAAATCTTATACCACTAAATATAAATAGTTAAAAATAAATTAAAAAAATAGCATGATAATTAAAAATGCAGGGAGTAGTAATTTAGGCGAAGACATTCAAATAAATGACTAATTTTAATGTTGTTTTGTTGTATTCATGATGTGATTGGATCCATTATGATATAATATACATTAGTCTTTTTATAAGTGAACCACACAAATATTTTCAATTTTCTAAAGAAAATTTTCATTATTGGTTACCTAATTAGATAATGACATTGGACATTGTCTAGGTGTCTAAAAACAAACAAAGTGAGCGGTCCTCATTTAGGGATTTTGTCCACATTCTTCACAAAAAGAAAAGGCACCATTTCTTCAATTTTGCAACCATAAAAATCTTATGAGTACTTCGTATTTACTTGAAATGGGTGTCGTCCACATATACTTCTTCTGTTCTCAGATGGCTCACTTTAGTTTTTGTTGCTTTTTCGAAACAAATATTGGTACAAATTATTAGGTATGTTGATGGATATTTTAATTAAATATGTGGGACGATTGATAAAATTGCACAATAATTGATTTAGAAAAAAAAGGAGAGTATATGAAGAGAGTTTAACAAAAAGTGTCCGCCCCTTAGATCGTCAAATTGCGACGAGAGTTTCGGATCCGGTAGAGTTTAATCATGAAATCAATGACTTACATATTTTTAAAAAAATCTTTTATCATTTATTCATTTTCCCAAAAATCTCCACGAATTTTCGATCTTTAATTTTAAAATATAGAGTAAGATTGAATTTTACTCAATAGAGTTGTTATAAAACACTATCGAATTCAAATCCGATGAGAAGTCAAATAAAAATCTGAATTTACAGTGCATAAGGGAAATTGAAAATTTGAGGGAAGTATGGAATGAAATAATGTTGAGTGAAGGAAAAAAAAATGATGGTGTCTTTACTTATTTTACAAAAGTAAATCGAAAAGAATACAGTGATATAATACTCCGTAGTAGCTATCAAAGCGAACAACGGGCACGGGTATATACATTTGGAAAAATATGATAAAGATGATAATGAAAGTGGAAGTAAAGCAGTGAATGAAGGGCACGGGGTGGATGGAGAGAGGAGCCACGTATTATAGCAAGTCCCAACCCTACCTGATCTTTAAGAGTCAATCTAATTCCACAGAGGAGAAGCCAACATAACTTTCTTGTAAATACAACGGCAAATAAAATATACTCTATAAAACAACAACAACAACAACAACATAAGAAATTAGGAATGTGTGATAATTGATTGATGAGTAAAGTCTGAATTGCAATTGTATAAAGCTGAGTGCATGCTCTCACTCCTGTCTTGCTAGCTGCTACTCATTGTTTAATTTCTGCTCTGCTCTCAATTATTATTATTACTGTTGTTGTTGTTGTTGGAATTAGGAAGAATAATTAGAGTAATTAAGAATGTCGATCCCAATGCCATCTCGTCAACTGTTCATCGACGGAGAGTGGAGAGAGCCCATCAAGAAGAACCGGATCCCGATCATCAACCCTGCCACCGAAGAGACCATCGGCGAAATCCCTGCGGCCACTTCCGAGGATGTGGAACTGGCGGTGGGAGCTGCGAGGCGAGCTCTCAAGAGGAATAAGGGCAGAGACTGGCCTGCTACTTCCGGGGCTCATCGCGCCAGATACCTCCGTGCCATCGCTGCTAAGGTCTCCCACTCTTTCAGTCACTCTATTTACCTTCTCTTTCTCTTCATAACTACTGCATAGTCAATTCATCATCGGATATTATTAATTTATTATTATGATATTATTATTGTGCTTCAGGTATCTGAGAAAAAAGACCACTTTGTCAAGCTTGAAACCATGGATTCCGGCAAACCACTCGACGAGGTCATGTTGGACATTGTAAGCTTACTCTGCCTATTCTCACACTTTTACTCTGCGCTCTGCCTATTCCTTATGATCAGCTCCATCAATATTTAATTTCATGTTTTAGGATGACGTGTCGTCGTGCTTTGAATACTTTGCCGGACAAGCTGAAGCTCTYGACAATAAGCAAAAGTATCCCGTCAAACTTCCCATGGATAGATTCAAAAGTCATGTRCTCAGGCAGCCTATTGGTGTTGTTGGATTGATATCTCCATGGTATTCACTATYCATTACATCCTTCTACTGTATATGATAGAATATGATATGAATCAGGTCGGTCTTGTGTTGACACTTGATTGTTTCTTGATTTTGTTATCTCTGTTATCATTGAATTACTTCTTCTTAGTCATTTGCTACATTGCCTGGATGCCTCACCTAGAAATGCTACAACACATCTCTGTCCATAGTTCAACATAGATTCACTTGACACATCAACAATTTGCCTCAAAACAAAGCACCAACTGTCTATAATATGTTGGGTTGTCATGTGTCTGAGTGTCTGACCAAATGAAAGGATTCAATCACATAGAGTAAGCGCATTGCACACTTTTACTGATGAATGATGATCTTCTTTCTTATTTTTTTCTCCCTTGAAGGAATTATCCACTTCTCATGGCTACTTGGAAAATTGCTCCTGCTCTTGCTGCTGGCTGTACAGCTGTACTTAAGCCATCAGAGTTGGCATCTGTGTATGTTTTCTGTCATAGCTCTTCCGCCTATTGCTGCTTCTTTTGTGCAGCAATCAATGCTTACGCCAGATAAAATCCCTGTTTCGCTTCTTTTCAGGACCTGTCTAGAATTTGGTGAAGTTTGTAATGAAGTGGGACTTCCTCCTGGCGTGTTAAATATTGTAACAGGATTAGGTCCAGACGCTGGTGCGCCACTGGTGTCTCATCCTGGTGTTGACAAGGTTTTTACCAGTTTACCTTGCTTGCCCCACATTCAACATTTTCAAAGATTTTGTACTCCGTAGTTCATATTTTTTTGGAGCTCGTCATAAATTCATATTTCTGCTACCCTTTGTAAGGGCACTTAGGCAAGCATTGGCGTATATATGCATTTGAATAAATCAAATTTATCTTTTTGTTAAAACAGGTTGCATTTACTGGAAGTAGTGCTACTGGCAGCAAGGTTATGGCTTCTGCTGCTCAATTGGTTAAGGTGAGCGTTACACAAATTTTAAGAGAAGCTTGGCTCTTACTTTTGACATTTTTCGATGATTTCGGTGTCCAATTAAAGGTTAATTTTAATGCAGCCTGTCACATTAGAACTGGGAGGCAAAAGCCCTATTATTGTATTTGAAGATGTTGTTGACCTTGATGTAGGTGAGTTGATCTTGTAAATTTTTTCATAGAAGAACCTATCTCTTCTGATATGTCTTTATTGAGTTTTTTCAAATCCATCTTTTAACATGCTAAAATACCTAACCTGACAGCTGCTGAATGGACAATTTTTGGTTGTTTCTGGACTAATGGCCAAATATGCAGTGCGACATCTAGGCTTTTTGTGCATGTAAGTCTCCAGATCGTTAATATCTGCAAAAGAAAAATGATAAACTGAGTTCATTTAGTTACCAAGATAAGTAAATGTTATGTTAATGTCTGCTAAGAAAGTTCCTTTTATGGATTTGAAATTATCTGTTTATATAAATCAATGTTCAGGAAAGTATTGCAGCTGATTTTGTTGATAAGCTTGTAAAATGGACCAAGAACATAAAGATTTCTGATCCATTTGAAGAAGGATGTAGGCTTGGCCCTGTTATTAGCAAGAACCAGGTATAATGGTTCCTCTTTTATCCTTCAATGTTTACATTATTATGTAGCAGAACTATCTAATATTACTTCATTTATTTCAGTACGACAAAATTATGCAACACATATCAACAGCAAAGAGTGAGGGGGCAACTATCTTGATTGGAGGTTCCCGTCCTGAGGTATAAACAACGCATATACGGAGTATTTTTTTGTCTAGGCTGCTAGTATGATGTTACTGGTGAGCCAAATATTGAATAAAAAAAGAAGTTGATGAAAAATATGACCAAATTTACATGTTAAATCAATGTTTGGCACAAATAATGTCCAAGTAGCGTATTAAGAATGGGCATATATGCTTGAAAARTGCAATCGTTGTATACTAAGTCTACCTGCAATGACTACAAAACAACTTGCAAACCTTAACGAGTTAAACTGTGCACTGCTAGTACCAAACAATTTCTAAATACTTTGATGAATGTTGCAGCATCTGAAGAAAGGATACTATATTGAACCAACCATTATCACTGATATCTCCACTTCCATGAAAATATGGAATGAGGAAGTTTTTGGCCCTGTCTTATGTGTTAAGACATTTAGTTCTGAAGARGAAGTCATTGAATTGGCAAATGATACAGAGTAAGTTTTTACTTTGTTGATTCTACCTCCTTGAACAAACTCTTTTGCATTTTGTTGAACTAATATCTATGTAATGTTTGTGATTCTCAGATATGGTTTAGCTGCTGCTGTATTTTCTAAAGACCTTGATAGGTGTGAGAGGGTATCTAAGGTGAGGTTATTGCACTAATCAAGTAATTCAATTTGTCTTTTCGTTGAATAGAGGATTTGGCTCTGTTGTTTCATCCACCCCTTGTCTTCTTGTAATGTAGGCTCTGGAAGTTGGAGCTGTTTGGGTGAATTGCTCACAGCCGTGCTTTTGCCAAGCTCCATGGGGAGGTGTCAAGCGTAGTGGTTTTGGACGTGAACTTGGAGAATGGTGAGAGTTGAAACCATTATATAATTGTGTTGCTCTTATGCTATTCATAATTGCAACCACTTTAGATCTAATTCTCATTTTAATACTTGCTCAATTGTGGTTAAGTAAATATTGCAGGAGCTTCTTTTTCTAGAAAGTTAAATATAAGACTGGACTTGGTTGTCTAACTCTGGTCTGAATTTTTTTCGGGATCCAGTGGCCTTGAGGATGGTTTGTGTCTTGTTGTAGCTGTAGATATACTTCTGATATTTTGCACATTCCTTATTGTGGATGTCCCAATACGTTCACCACATTTCTTTGCGCATATCTCAAATGACACTTTTTCATCTATTCCTTGCACTGTCCCATGTTCCACTATTTTTCATGTGTTTGAACTATTACACGTTACATGCCACCCATCTTAGCCTGTGTCAAACCTAATTGGGAAAGCAGTTACTTGTGGGGATGGAGGAAGTATGTGTAAATATTTGACTGAAAAAAGGGAAACCTTTTACACTTTGGGAGACAGAAAGAAGCAAGAAGGGCATACAAACGGACCTAATGATAATGCACTTAGTTCTTGTGAATCAGTTTTAGGATGAGCCTTATTCTTGCAGCAAAAAAGACATTAGTTTTCATGTAGAACATTTTGCAGAGAATGCACAGTTGAAATGTGAATTATGCTATTATCCTATGATCTGAATAATAATATTGTTCATGATTATTAGAACCATGCTTCCTCCTTGACGTGCACTGTGTGATTCTTGCAGGGGTATTGAGAATTACTTGAATATCAAGCAGGTGACTAGCGATACATCTGATGAACCATGGGGATGGTACAAGTCTCCTTAAAAGCTATGGAGTTTGTAAGATGCCGTTTGCCGATGAACCATGGGGATGGTACTAGTATCCTTAGAAGCCATGAAGGAGTTTGGAAATTGTTGTGTTGAGAGCTTAAAAACAAATATGGCTTAGTTTGCAGTTTTATCAGTGTGATTAAATAAAGGTTGTCTGATGCTGGAGTTCAATTAGGATGGATTGATTTTGCTGCGTCACTTTAAATCATGGAAAAACATTATGCTTATTTTGATTTTTGAGTATGATGTACTTTGTTCATCTACTACTTATTAATCCTATAAAGTACTCCATGATCAGAATGTTCTTTAGCAATAACAAGTTAGACATGCTGACATGCAATGCAGTGGGATTGTGGGAAAGTTGTGATTATATCTACGTATGTTTTTTAACAAGATACCATTATACAAATGGTGCTCGAATATTAAGGTTAAGGCTTCGTTTGGTGGAGCGTAAAACATTTTTCATGAAAAGTGTTTCCCCTTCCCCTTTTAATTTTACAGTGTTTGGTATTCAAATGAATGTAAAATCATTTTCCATAAGAGTAGAATTTCCTTTATAATGATAGAAAACTATTTTCCTTTCAAAATGAAAGGAAAACTATTTTCCTTCCATCTCTTTCCTCACTACCTTCTTGCATCCTTTCATTTTTCCTCGTTTTTTTACATGCAACCAAACAATGAAAAAAAATTCCATGAAAATCATTTTACACCCTACCGAACGGACTCTAAATGAAGAAAATTGAAATTAGCATGGAAATGATATTGTGATAAAACTAATAATTGACTTTTTTTCTTTGGTGAAAGATAATTGGCGGACTTTGCTACATAACTCCTTTCATTTTTATTTAGTTGTTCCACTTTTCATTTTTTGATGTTTTCAATTAGTTGTTCCAAACTAATCTATAAATATTTTTTTTTTTTTACTTTTACCTACTTTATTTACTCTAATGTTAATCAATTACTCCTTTGTAAAGTCAATTTTCATTACTTTACTTAATTCATTCACTCAAAGTTACTTTTTTTCCAAAAAATTCCATCCACGCATTTACTTGTTAACAAGAAAAAATTTCATCCACGCGTTTATAGAAAAACGAAGAACATATTACACATATGCTTATAGCCTTATACTCCGTACAAGGTTTATAGCACTTTTTTATCTGATCTAAATTTATTGGTTTTTTTTATGAGAATGATCTAAATTTATTGGAGTATGTGTTTGTTGAGGTTATATATATGATAGAATTGAATTTTTTTTATAAGTGTTGAAACACCATATTTTTAACTATGGCTTGCTACACATCAGAAATTACATGTAAAACTAAAGGTGGGCATGAGTTGTGCCAGGATTCCGTGCCAAGGCGAGCCGTGCCTATATGGGCTCGTACCAAGTTTTCTTAAAATGGGACCGTATTCAGCCCAACTCACGTATTGTGTCCTATCGTGCCACATGCTTTAGAATTCTTTATATTTTGTAGTTTCTCTCTAGAAAAAGGGTGTCCACATGAGGGTCAACCCTCGTGCTCGTGCTAGGCTCGTGCCAAATCTCTATTACTCCCTCCGTTGCTAAATGTTCTATTCATTTCAGTTTAGCACGCATGTCAATGCACGTTTTGTTTTGATCATATATTTAACTATACTTTACAAAAAATTATAAGAATTATATATTCTTGTAGTACTCATCGAGATGAATCAAACAAGATTCCGCATGACTATATTTTGACTTAATGTTAAGAGAAATTTAGAAGATTCTCTCATGTTGTGAATAGTGTCAAGTTTCCAAATGTATACAATAACATTTAGGAACGGAGAGAGTATATAAGTGAAGGGGAAGGAAGATGGTGTCCCCTTCAAAAATACAATTATACACTTAATGAAATTAAATGTCCGTTCTATAAAATAAAAATAAAAATTAAACTAAAGGATTATTATCATATTAAATGCAATTTTCTAATTCTTGTCATATATATTGAAGATGGAATAAAAAATTTGAAATTTCAATTAAATGTTCAATGAAGTTGAATTATTGTTTTATACTAGACATGTTAGAAATGAATTGTGAATGAAAAATTGAGTAAAAATTAGTTGGACAATGTAACTTACTCCAATACTCCCTCCGTCACGCTATGTTTGTGACGTATTCCATTTTGAGTGTTTCCAAAAGTTTATTACTTTTGGAATCTTTCCATTTATATAAAGACTTCCTATTGATTTTATAATTCATCACAAGTTTATTATGTTAATATCATAGTCAACTATTACTTATTTGTGATTGGTTAAATTAATTTTAAATACCAATTAAATTACCATGAACATTAATTAACGCATTTAAATCAATTTTTTTCCTATTAAATAAATACATACATACTAAACTCATTAACTTAACTCTTAATATTCGTGCAATATTTCAAACGTAACAAACATAGTGTGACAAAGGGAGTAATTAATAGAGGAAGAACGAAAAATTTAATATGAATTTTACTAATATTTAATATTTTAACCTAACTATAGATTGACTAAATCGGAGGATATAAGAGCATCTACAATAAGGGGTTTGTGGAGGGGTTTGTAGGTGATGTGGAAGGTTTGAAAAACAAACCTTTTATTGTTGTGAATATTTTAGGGGTTTGAAATGTTGAGAGGGGTTTGTATAGGTGAGGTGGAATTTTAGGTGGGGTTTGGAGTGTAAAATAAAAAGGGAAATAAAATAAAGTTAGGTAGAAGTTAGGAAATAAAAAGGAAAATAAAATATTGGGTCCCACCAACAAACCTTTAAAAGGTTTGAACTATTATTGAAGAAGGGTTTGTTATGAGAGGGGTTTATATATTGTTGATGTGATAAGAGTTCAAACCTCTTAGAGGTTTGAACTATTGCGGATGCCCTAAGTAGTAAGTAGTGATTTCTGACTTGCATATTTTTTGCTAACCTGCGAGGCAATGATAGGAGAATAGGGACATAGGGGTCATTGTCACTATGTCAGACCAAGTAATGTAAGTCGGTCGTTAGACATTTAGACTATTGTTGTTTTCTTTTTTTGCTCCCAAATTTTTTTGTAAACTTTTGAGTAATAAGACTAATTGGATCTGAACGAAATTAAAGGACGTGAATTGAACTGGATGGACCTAAAATGAAATGAATAGAATTATTTAATTTATGATTAATGAATAGAACTATTTAATTTAAATAATTGTAATTGAGAAATACAATATGACTTAAGCCCAATTTTTTCGAGCTTAATTTTTTTGGTACTTCAGTTCAATCAATTTTTTAAATTTAGTTCAACTCACCTCACTTCATCCAATTTCACATCGATTCAGCTTATTAGTTAGCTATTTCAACTGACTTCTATTTCAACTATTTCATCTCAGTTCAATTCAGTTGAGTTCAGTCCACTTCAATTTAACTAACTTCGGTTGACTTCAACCAACTTCAATTCACTCCAATTAAGTTCAGTTTACTTCAGTGTAAAAGAACGGGGTCTTATCGCCTTAGTAATAAACTATTAATTAAAATGTAAAAATGAAACAAATGAAATGAATTTAATTTATTTATTTTTAAAAATATGGAGTTAAAAAATTATTTGCACAATATAATGTACCGTAAAAAAATAAATTAAACAAAAATTATTTGCTCATGAAATAAATGTAATGTAAAAAAATAAAAATAAAAAGTAATAAGATTTGCTATATTCCGTACAATAAACTTATTGTATTTTTTTTTCCTTTTTTTTTAATTTCTTTGTTTCTCCCAAAATCCTTTGTCAACTTTTGAGCAACTAACCATCCATCACTCTATCAGTATCATATCACCGATTTGTCTTTGTGAATTGTGCAACTGCATACCATCGTTAAAATGGCGATCTCAATACCATCTCGTCAGCTATTCATAGATGGGGAATGGAGAGAACCCCTGCTCAAAAAACGCATTCCTGTCGTCAATCCTGCTACTGAGGAGATCATTGGTTTGTGTTCTTTTCTTCTTCTTATAATCTTATTCCCCCTTTAATTACACCTTTAAATGACGACTATGCATTTCTATCTTCATAAAAATCATGTCAGCTGTTTGTGTTTTGAATTGGATGATGGTGTAATCAATTGATTGGGTATTCATGGAAATGTGATTTCTTTGTGTCAATTGGGTTTTTGAATGATGGTAGTATGACTTCTATGAGATTGAAATTTTGAAATTAGTATGACTTCTTTGAATTGCCTGATTTAAGAATGAATATAATGAAATGGGGTTTCATCCAAACGTGGCTTTTGTAGGTGATATTCCGGCTGCCACTGCTGAGGATGTGGAGCTTGCAGTGGCTGCAGCTCGGACAGCCCTTAAGAAGAATAAGGGGCAAGATTGGGCATCTGCATCGGGAGCTCATCGTGCTAAGTACTTGCGTGCTATCGCTGCCAAGGTATTGATTTTCATTGGCTTATTTCATCTGATCTGATCTGATCATATGGTCCCCATGTGTCACTTAAGTGGTGTTGGAGTGCATTGCTAAGTGTTTGTAGATGGGAGGTTTTGGTCCTGTCTGGTCTGATGGTTTGGTTTGATTTAAACACATGTAGGCTGTATCTGACTAAATTTGTTTAAAAGCTAGGTGGAATCCTGTTAAGGATTCATTGGTTTTATTCGAAAGTCGAAATTACCTGATCAGCATTCAGCAGACTAATGGTTCTTAAAATGTTTGGTAAAAGTGTAAAAGTAAAACTAGTTGAAAACTGTAACATGACTGTGAAGAACATCATAGTTAGCTGTGGAGATTCCTCAGTTGTGATCCATTTTTATAGTTTCAAGATGGTTATGGGTTGTGGATAAATCACATATTTGTGCAACGGTTGACCTGAAGTGAATGCCGGAAAAAACTTTTTACCTGCCAGGCAAACTACCTACCATTAATCTAGAGTGGCAAGTGGTAATGGTGAAATGCCAAAGTAAAGGTTTTGTGGATGCATGCATTAACCTTTGGAATATTGTTTTCAAATGTACTTCAATTCATTCTTTGAAATTCTTCACTTGTGGATGTATTCATTCATCTTTAGGCCAGCAAATCACTGTACCACACACACTGTTACTTTGTTGGGAAAAAAGAAAATGTGCCCGTGTGACATTTGTATAGATGTGAATAGTTTTATTCTAACATGCAAAACTAAATCTGCTTACAGATAACAGAAAGAAAAGATCACCTGGCAAAACTCGAAGCCATGGATTCTGGGAAACCACTGGATGAAACTGCGTGGGACATTGTAAGCTTATGATTGAGTGTCACCATTATAGTTGTAGATTCAATATTTTTTTTAGAACTAACCAACGTGTTTGTTCTTACGTCCAGGATGACGTTGCTGGGTGTTTTGAATACTATGCTGATCAAGCAGAAGCCCTTGACGCTAAACAAAAAGCTCCAATTGCCCTTCCTATGGATACATTCAAATGTCATGTGCTCAGGCAGCCAATTGGTGTTGTTGGTTTGATTTCTCCATGGTAAACCTTGATTCATCCTCCCTCTTTTATAATAATAGGTAAAATCAAAACAAAATGAAAGTTACATAATTAGATATGTCGCAGGCCAAATAGAATCATTGTTGTTCACAATCTTCATAAGATTACAGAATTATACCACATTAGCCAGACATTCAATCTTAGCCAAGACTATTTGTGAGCTGGAGTGCCTTATTAGTTCATATTGATGGACAAATAAGAAATAATATTAGAAATGGGATATAATATAACTGCATTTTCACTTTTATTTTGGCATAAGAACTCAACTTTGTGAATCAAGATAAATGAATTACTCTAAAATTTTAACAAGCTAAGATTGTTTTTTTTCCCTATTTTATTTCCAATCTACTTTCTTGTCCTTTTCTTCTATTCTATTCTTTTTTTAGACTTTCATCTGTTTGATTCTCGTGGCTAGTGTGGAAATTGGGATCGCTTCAAAGCTAAACGTTTTGCTTATTGTATTTAATCTTCTTCTCTGTTTCAGGAACTATCCACTTCTAATGGCTACATGGAAGGTTGCTCCGGCTCTTGCCGCTGGTTGTGCTGCTATCCTTAAGCCGTCAGAATTAGCTTCTGTGTATGTGTACTGTTAAAACTGTTTGAAGACCGAACTTTTGTTTCCAAACAACAGTGCTTCTTCTGTCGTATGAAATTTTTTCATTTTATTTTTTTATTTCAGGACTTGTCTAGAGCTGGCTGATGTGTGCAGAGAAGTGGGACTACCTCCTGGTGTATTGAATGTTTTGACAGGATTAGGTCCAGAAGCTGGTGCCCCATTAGCATGTCATCCTGATGTTGACAAGGTTCACTTTTGTCTCAAATTTAGATGATGTTGATGTGAGCTCTTCCTTCTGTGTTCGACTGTTTGTGGTAATCACATTTCTGCTGAATAGGTTGCATTTACTGGGAGTACTGCAACTGGTAGCAAGGTCATGTCTTCTGCTGCCCAAATGGTTAAGGTATACAGAATGCTTAGTTAATGGATGTAATCTTCCATCTTATATCTAGTTCCTTTGACAACCTTTTTGCATGAACTTCAGCCTGTTACATTAGAACTTGGAGGGAAAAGTCCAATTTTAGTATTTGAAGATGTTGACTTGGATCAAGGTTAGTTGCTTGCGATATTTATCTATAGTATCCAGTAGATCTTTGATCAAGTACATCTCTTGACACATCAATATCATTTTTGAATTGGACAGCTGCTGAATGGACTGCTTTTGGGTGTTTTTGGACAAATGGTCAGATTTGCAGTGCTACATCTAGATTGCTTGTGCATGTAAGCATCCACTTTTCTTGGGATATTGCCTGAATTTTGTTGACTTATTAATAATGTGATGTTGAAGATCAACTGATTGTATTTTATTTTAATGCACATCATTGCAAATCATTTCAGGAAAACATTGCCGCTGAATTCTTGGATAGGCTTGTAAAATGGTGCAAGAACATAAAAGTTTCTGACCCATTTGAAGATGGCTGCAGGCTTGGTCCTGTTGTCAGCAAGGCACAGGTTTGACAGTCTTTCTTTTGGTTTTTAGCTTTGATAAATTCTGAGTTGTATGACCATCTAATGTTTACGTGATGTGCTACAGTATGAGAAGGTTTTGAATTTCGTTTCAACGGCAAAGAGTGAGGGTGCGACTATTTTATGTGGAGGAACCCGCCCCGAGGTAAAATTATTGCATGTTTTTGCAACAATGCAACTAGCCAATATTGTAATTTTCTATAACCTTTATTTTGATGGAAATGTGCAGCATCTGAAGAAAGGGTATTTTGTCGAACCAACTATCATAAGTGATGTCTCCACATCTATGCAAATATGGAAGGAGGAAGTGTTTGGCCCTGTATTATGTGTAAAAACATTTAGTTCCGATGACGAAGCCATTGAACTGGCAAATGACTCCCAGTAAGGCTTTTAAGTGGTGAACTACTCACATACCTTGTGTACCATGAACTGAGAGTATCATATTCTAACCATTCACTGTTTTTCACAGGTATGGTCTAGGTGCTGCTGTGCTATCTAAAAATCTTGCAAGGTGTGAGAAAGTGACAAAGGTGAGGCTTTAGCAGAGCTTGTTTGAAATTTAAGAGTCTGCCAAACCAAACTTTCTTTGCACTTAATCCATGTTTTTATGCAGGAGCTGCAAGCTGGAATTGTTTGGGTTAACTGCTCACAACCATGCTTTTGCCAAGCACCATGGGGAGGTTCTAAACGCAGTGGTTTTGGACGCGAGCTTGGGGAATGGTGAGACTAAACTTTTTTGCAGCTGTTCTATTGTTTATAGCTTCCCACTTCCCTGAATCCTTTCCTTCATGTTATGCAGGCTTTTAGCTCTGATGTACTCCCTCCGTAACATATTAACTGCAACGATTGAATATTTTTTCTCTAATTTATGTCAAATCGTTGCAATTAATGTTACAGAGTGAGTATAGAAGGTTCCTCAATATAAGATATTAGGGGGGCAGTTTGTTTTAAATTATCACCAGCACTAGGTTCTATTCGACTTATTTTTACTTATTAAGTTAATTTAGATTGTTTTGTTAGTGAGAAAAACTTATTTTCGATTATCTTAAGTTATTTTTTCCCCAGTCACTTAAACAACCTATCTGTGTTAGCCTTTGTATATGACAAGGCTCTTTCTTGATACAATTCTACCTCCACTCTGGCAGTGGTGGAGTTATATATTTTTGAGAACTTTTCCTTTTTTTTTAATTATATATATTTATAAATTTTTGAGAAGTTATACTCATGACCAGGCTTTAAAAGCCTAGCACTTGGTACTTGTGGAAAAGGGAATGCTTTTCCTAGAAAATCAATTTTCAGAATCTGGACATGGCCTAAAAAAATCTGAGGGGCGAGACTTGAGGAAGTGTTCATAGATTCTTAGGCACATGTATGTTTTAGTGTCAATTATTATTAATAGATAATGTCTTGCGATTCTGCAACTTTATAAAATATTGTCATTCAATTTAATATAGTTATAAGAGTTTGAAATTTTCTATACATTAATCCGAGTACTAGAAGAGCTACTGTAAAAAAAAAAAAAGGGGTCCAATCTACAAGTTTAAAGCCACAATTTTGTTGTTATCTCAATTTCTTGCATGAAATGCAGTGAGATTATGGACTTATGCCATAATTGAATCAACAACTTCATTAGTTGTTGTAAGGTGCAATATTTGTTCTCATTGACGTGTTTGTATAAACATTTTTAAACATTTTTGTTTATTTGTGCAGGGGTCTGGAGAACTACTTGAATATCAAACAAGTGACTGAGTACATTTCTGATGCACCATGGGGTTGGTACAAGTCTCCTTCGAAGCTGTGAAGAAGTTTCGCTAGGGTGCTATAACAGTGATGGAGTTGATATGAAAACTTCTCTAAGGCTCAATTTGTATAAGCCAGAGGCACCGAGGAATTAATGATAAATAGAGAGGTCGCTTATAGTTTGAATAAAAGGGGTGTCGGGTGTCCATTGTAGCATCCCTTCCTTTGTATTTGCGCCTCATGTGTATCCTTTGTCTGTAGTCTTTGACGCAGGGAAGACTTATTGATCCTTTCCGTAATGAACACCACTGTATGTCTGTCTGTCTGTCACTGAGTGTTCTTATGGTTTAAAGATTGATTGTCTATGAGGATAAGATTCATTTGGTGTTCTTAGAGTGATAGAATTTGCATATGAAGCTTTAATGTTTGACCTGTGTTTAAACGGTTGAGAATTTTAGATAAGTTGGATTATTAGATTAAAACACCAGTGACAATTTTTTTATATCGGAGTAAATAGAGGATCATGTGAAAACTACCTCTATGGCTCCATGTCTTTCCAAATCCAATAGGATTCCTTGTTAAAATCAAATGTTATAAATTGTGCATCATAACTAGAGGCATTTAATTTTTTTAGAAATAGAAAGATAATATGTTAACCGGGCCAACTCAACCAAAAGCTTAAGATGATGATTGAGGTCGAGGGATATGTTATATATTCTAACATAATAAGGTGATTTATAAGTGTCATTATTTATCACATACGGACTTACGAAGTACGGAGTAGTAAAGTTAAAAATTTAAAAAATTTACTGATATTAAAGATTGTTAAAATATAAGAGTAAATATTTGTTTTGTTAGACAAAAGGTATACGAGTGGATTAATCTGGTAGAAGCAATTGTAGATGAGGGAGATGCCCATTGCCCGATACCCCAGATAAGGTCGGGGTAAGAGTAAGACTTATCCAAGGAAGCTTATGAGAATGGAGATGTTGTTGGTTGGAAGATTGACGGCATAATTTGGCATTTGTGATTTGTGATTTGTGATTTGTGTAAGTCACATTAGTTTGGATTTGAAGCTTAAAACTTAAAAGTAAACACAGGGAAACAGCCAAGAGAAGACCAAGTTGCCTTCCTCTTCATTCATTCATTCATTCATTCATTCACTGTAATTTCTATTTCAATTACAGTCATTTATTGTATTGAGTAGATCTTCTTCATTCATTTAGTGTACCATTTATCCTCACACACTCGCTCGCTCTCTTGCATCCTACTCCAATTCTCTCTCCTTTTCTCTCTCCTTCACTTCATTCTTCATACGAACTGCTCTATTTGCTCTCTTCTTCTTTTCATTCTATTTCCATCACCCTGCCTCCATTCTTCATCCTACCCTCGTATTTCAATTTCAATCCTTTTCTACTGAAATTCATCCATGGCAATCTCAGATGACAAGGTGGTGGCCGTGATCATGGTGGGCGGTCCAACCAAAGGTATGCAATGCATTCATCTCCTCTCTCTCTCTCTTATTCTCTAATTCTCAGATTTATAGATCAATTTCATGAATGTATGTATGTGTTAATGTGTTAATGTGTTATGTTATGTTTGATTTCATTTGATTTGATGATCTGTTTGTAATTGTCAAGTGTAAGATTAAATTGTGATGATGATGAATGATGATCTGTTTGTAATTGTAATTGTATGTAGGAACTCGATTCAGGCCACTGTCTCTGAATATCCCGAAGCCTCTTTTCCCTTTAGCTGGACAGCCTATGGTTCACCATCCAATTTCAGCTTGTAAAAGGGTATCTAATTATCTATCCTCTATTCTTTTACAGTACGTTCTTTACTAATTATATGTGATTATTGTCATTCTCTTATTCTTACTTTAATTAACTGTAGATTCCCAATCTAGCACAAATTTACTTGGTTGGTTTTTACGAGGAGCGTGAATTTGCATTATATGTTTCTTCCATCTCTAATGAACTCAAAGTTCCTGTCAGGTCAATACCACCTACATTAACTCACTCGCCCTTGCTGGCTTGCTTCTTCTTCTTCCATCTCTTATCTATTATGTATTCATTTTTTTTTTGTCATTCTGTTTTAGATATTTGAGGGAAGACAAGCCTCATGGTTCTGCTGGTTGCCTTTACAATTTCCGGGATATTATCATGGAAGACACTCCGGTTCCTAACCTCTTCCTTTCCTTTTGTTTTATTTAATATTTTACTTACTTTTATTTCATTCATTTTTCTCTTGGCTTTTGATAAATTAGTATGTGGAATTTACCTTTACATGTTGTAATGTTGATCTTTTTGGAAGCTTACAATGTAATTACTTTGTCTTGCAGTCACAGATATTTTTGTTGAATTGCGATGTGTGCTGTAGTTTTCCTTTGCCGGAAATGCTTGGTAATTCTTAATCATGTGGCACTCTATCTCATCAACATTCTCTTTTTGTACTTTAAAAATTAGTGAATCCATTTTCCGTTTTTTAATATGCAGACGCTCACAGAAAGTATGGAGGAATGGGGACTATATTAGTGAGCAAGGTTGGTCAYCTTCTTTTGTCAGTATTAACAGTGGCATAATACAAATTTATTTATTTATTTATTTATATTTGTTAGCTGTCAATGCTTCAATTTGTTGAGGTTTCATTAGGTGTAACATACAGGTTTCTGCTGAGTCTGCCAGCCAGTTTGGTGAATTGGTTGCTGATCCTGACACCAATSAGGTTCTGCATTACACTGAGAGGCCAGAAACTTTTGTATGTGCAATATCAATGTCTTGTGTTTAAATGCTACTAATTGCCACTTTTCTTCGTTTATAATCTGATTTTTTTCGTTTTAACTTCCAGGTCAGTGATAGAATAAACTGTGGAGTCTATGTTTTTACACCTGATATCTTTGCAGCCATTCAAGATGTCTCTAGATATCGAAAAGATTCAGGTGGGTTAGCCTGAAAATTTTCATTCATCTACTTCTCAGTCCTGTCTTAAGTGTATAACTTAATTCTGTATTACACTTCATAACTATGTTACCACTTGTCACCAGAATCTTTTGGCAAAATAAATAAATAAATAAAAAAAGATCATCTATTCTTGCTTCCGTGATCTCCTAGTCCTGGCTTTGGATAACTGATTGCATCAAGTGTAAGATTTATGTGCATGTGAATTTCAAGTTGCTTGGGTATGCGAAACTGAATTGTCCTCGTACTTTATATTCAAAGGGCAATGAATGTATACTTGTGTWATAATTTCACGGCTATCATGGATAGTTGGCAAATGCCATTTCTAACTTGAAAGAAATTCATGATGCTTGTTTTACTTGAAACCTTAGAAAGGAGTTTTGAATATTGATCTTTTGCGTATATGATAATGAACTCAAGGGTGGCTTTGTTAGATTTTCCKTTATGTAGCTCAAAAGGCTAAGTTGCTTAAAGCAATAAGTGGGGTTCACTCAGTTTATATATTGGAGTATTTCGTTACTTTTTATAGCTATATGATACTATTTTTGTGATGTTYGATGCAAAAGAGAAAGGAAGAAACAAAGACTTCATGTTGYTAAGACYATCACTTGGCTAGACAAAAGGCATTAATTTGTAAAAAATTAAGCATAAAGCTAAGTTAATTTATGAAAGATGGTGCGAAAACTTCTTAGAAGTGTGGCAATAGTTGAGTAAATACATAAATATGGTATGTGATCTTATCTTCATGTAGTGTGGTGTTTTAAATTTGATTGTTCTTGTACAAGAGTCAAATTGTGATGCATATTCTTAGAAGACAAATTTTGTTTTCTWCWACCATKATTTGAWCCTAGAGGCCTTTCTTAGCTGAAGCCTTAATATCTTGAAACAGGCAAATAGCTAAAGGGTCATTAGTATACAAAATATGTGAAGCCATATAAAGGGAGAAAAAAGAGGACTTTAGGGAAAGAAGTAATAAACTAATTGGGATAAATAGGAGGAGGATCATATCATTTGGGGGATCCAGAAGTAGTTGAGGTAGAAAGGAAAGCTAATGCCTGTTGGTGTGGTAGAATTGATTGTAAATATTCTAAAATACACCAATCAACTGCAAAGATTTGAGACCTTTGGAGCAGTGTGGATTGTTCTCGGACTAAGAGATTTCTGTCAGATCTAACATTGATCTTTGGGGAAAAGGTTTTCACATGTATAAATTGCAGCTTTCAAATGGGAGTGTATTAAAATTATTGTGTCCAGTATCATCTATAATTCATATGGCACATTTAGACTCCAAATGGATCAAGGAGGATTGTTGGGGGACAGTTCTTCTATGAGTTCTTTATTTACTGTTAGAAATGTTAGGTTTAACATTGTGATTACCTTGGATTTGGTATCATAATCTCAGCAGTGTCCAATTTGACAATCCATAGATTTCCCCCTTGTATCAAAAGATTTTTGTCCTCCAAAAGCAAAATACTCGTAGAGACTCTGTAGTGTTCCCCTGTGCTATGTTAGTACTGCTAAACAATAATTTAACATAGATTCTACATCTTGGAACACCCCAATTAAGGAGCAATGTAAATCTGTTTGCTTATGGTGTATAGAATGCTAATTTGAACCCCCTAAGTGTCCCTGGAATGTTGCTTGGGATATGAGAAGCCTTCTGATTGCTTGAAATTTATCTTTGTTGTACAAAGTGGTTAAGTTTATGAGTGTTTATCCAGTGGTTTATGTCTATCTTTGCCTATGTTCTATTCAACTAAGCACTCTAGTGCCTTCTTTTAAAATTATAAAAGAAAAATAAAAACATATTAGATTAGATATGAAAAATTCAGATCAAATTAGAAAATACGATGAATAAAAAACAATTGCAATAAGTGCAAATCAGGAAAACTTAGATCAAACCAGATTAGAAAAGTTCAAGTCAAATTAGATTTAAAATTTCAGACAAATTGGAGAGTCTTTGCCTTGTAATTACCTATAGCAGTGTGTTGTGTTATATTGTTATTCCATCAAATTTGAATTAAATAATATATGTTGATTGATATAAATATTTCATTTGAATTTCAATCAATTAATCAATCAAAGCCTTAGTCCCATAAGTGGGGTTAGCTGCATGAACCAAAAGTGATTATTCCCGTTAGTCATCCATGAAGATTTTCCTGCTCCAACCCCTACGATCGAGAGCCTCATTCTCCCGTAAATTTGAATATCAAATATCCCAAAATTTCCTTTATGTCAGATGACTTATTGAAACTTGACTACTCTTTTCCTAGTTAGGTCTATCAATAAACCTTACCTAACAAACTCTAGAAACTTCTACAAGTTCCTAGTATCTAAATGATTGTAAAGTGTGAACTGCCTAAAGTAACCTTGCCTTAATAATATTGATTCGTTACAAAATGGTATAGAACTGCCGAATAGTATTTTAGATTCGTTTCATGGATTTTGGCTTCTTTCACTGACCTAATTCACAGAACATTTGATTTTGCTAGGGCTGAATTTACATAATATGCTGAGTTCCCTTTCTAATGGAATGATGTCATTGCGTGGTGTTGTCTGTTAGTGATTGGCACTGGTAACATTTGATTCTGAACTTTCCCCTGCAGCTAATTTGAGACGCGTATCCAGCTTTGAAGCTCTTCAATCTGCTACAAAGTATTACTCTTCTCCTCGTCCATAACTTTGTATAATTGTATACTTACATGTATCAGTTATGTCTTGGTTTGTGACTCTGTTCTATGTAGTTGATTTTTTGTCTGGATTTGGATTATTTTTCATGACTTGGGCCTTGACAATCACAATAGTCACCACATGCTTTGGGCTTTGGCTTCAGTTTGAAGACTGCAGTTATATTTGAAATCAAAATAAGGATTAGTCCATATCTATTGAGCTTCAGGCGGGAAATAGTTTTTGACATACGAGGTAGTATTTTAGATCAGTGTGCTTTGAGAATATTACTGTGCTAGAAGCAGATAGAATTTTTTGTATACTTACGGAATATATTAGAAATCAGTTTTGATTTCATATATAGCATATGACAGTCTTATGCTCCTTAATTTATTGATCACACGATCAATGTCTATTCTAAACTTAATCAAAATCCTAGGGGACCTTTTGGTATTTGGAGCTCGATATTTCTTAATAGTTCACGCCAAATCTTTGAATTTCGTTCTTTTTGGAGACTGACCATTAGCTTTTAGGGTATCTTTACTACAAAGGGCGTAGGAATAAATACAAATGGCGCATTAGATTACTTAGGCTTCTTATTATTGTGAAATAGCATATGGTCATTTCAGTGTACCTAGCTCTAGGTACAACACTGCAATAACAGCAATGCCAAAGCTTTAATCCCAAAAGGCTGGATTGGATGCATGAACAAAATATCATTTCATGTGGCCATCCACAACTATTTTCCTCACCGTCACTTTTTATCTAGTGCCACTTTGCTCTAGTTGCACCCAAGAATTTATACAGCTCATTTGGATAGCGATTTGCTAATCTGAACCTCTCCATATGTAAAATAAATACAACGTATTTGAAATAAAACTTTAGATAGGATCCTATTCAAAGAATTGAAAGAAATTTAAATGGTATTGTGTTGGTATTGATGTGAGTGCTTTAGATGTGATTGCAATCTCATGACAGAGTATGTGTTCAAATCTATGTTACTAACAAGTTTGTCGTACTTTAAGTTGAACGTATGCATTAACATTTCGCAGGAGTTTGCCCTCAGATTTTGTGAGGCTGGACCAAGATATTTTAACACCTCTCTCTGGGAAGAAGCAATTGTACACATACGAGACCATGGACTTCTGGGAGCAAATCAAGACTCCTGGGTAAGTTGGATCCAAACATGTAAACTTTTGGAACGAAAGCATGTAAACTTGGCCATACATGTTTCTCTTTTGGTTTTCTGACCATAATAAGTCACTATTCTTGCAGAATGTCTCTCAAATGTTCTGGCCTCTATCTTCACCAATTTCGCTTTACTTCTCCGCATCTTTTGGCAAACGGTGATGGAACAAAAGGTGCAACAATAATTGGCGATGTATACATTCATCCCTCAGCTAAAATACATCAGTCAGCAAAGGTATAATTTATGTATGTTTAATATTGTTTGGTTGCCTTTGATTTCAAAATTCTCATGAATTTGCTTCAAAGCTTCTTGTTTAGTTGACATCAAAAGGTAGAGATGTGGGAAATAGATATTCGTAGAAATTTTAGTATACGAATTTAATTAACTAGCCTCTTGGTCATTTACAATTCATGGGATTTGTAAATTCCCACATAACAACCAAACAACTTTGTATGATTCCTAGGAATTTCATGAGGAAGTAATTCCCTATAAAATGCTAATTCCTAAAGCAACCAAACGAAAGGTTAATATTTAAACTTCTTTAGTGATTCAAATTAACTCTATAGATGGTATCTCTTGGATGATGACAGATTGGTCCAAATGTCTCAATCTCAGCAAATGCCCGGGTTGGAGCTGGCGCTAGGCTTATCAACTGTATAGTTCTTGATGATGTTGAAATTAAGGTGATTCATAAACACTAAATACAGTGAATAGCACATGTATTTCTATGTACTGTAGTATATTGACCTGTGATATTTAATTCTGCAGGAAAATGCAGTTGTCATCCATTCAATTGTTGGGTGGAAATCATCTATTGGGAAATGGTCCCGAGTCCAGGTGAGTAAAAATATGTTGCTGGACTTGCTGCAAATTTTTTATATGTATGGAATAGAGTTTCATTTTAAAGCTACATGTTGTAAAAATAAAACAAGTCCATAATATATCGTGTTTTTGAGAATGTATGGTAAGTGAACTGGAATTTAAAGTTGTTTTATCGACTTCATATTATAAAAACCTTGCACTAAATTTACCTTACATCTAGGGCATTTATATAGTATCTGAGATTTAAAAAAAAAAGTCGTTGATTTGTATTTATATTTCTTTCCTGGAAAACGATGTTCCAAAATCGAGGATAAATACAAAACATTGCAATTGTTTAATCATAATATATTGGTTTTTGGTGCGAAAGAATTCTGATGTTTACTTCTTTGCAGGCGGAAGGAGATTATAATGCTAAACTTGGAATAACAATTCTTGGTACCTGCTTTTTTTTGGAATGTATTCCTTTTTCCCTCTTGTTAGGTCATTTCTCATTTTAATTGCTTGACACATTTTTGATGCAGGTGAATCTGTAACTGTAGAAGATGAAGTGGTTATTATAAAGAGTATTGTACTTCCAAACAAGACTCTTAATGTTAGTGTTCAAGAGGAGATTATATTGTAGTCAATGGACGATGAGGAACACCTCTTTCTGGCAACTTATTGACATTGTAGGTCTCCGATGTGTTGATTTCATAGGAGCTAATGTTATACAAACAATTTTCTTTTACAACATACTAAACCTTTTATTTTGATATTTTTCATGAATATGCACTGCCAGTGCATCATTGTATTGTATATGAATTTGTGTTTTTCCAAAGAGAATAAATGAAATATATGTTGTGTTTCACTCTGTCGTTCAAAGCTCGACAGTTCAATAATTTGTGAAGTTTCATAAATTGTGATGAATATTGAACTCTAGCGACCATATAATTAGGGGTGTATCCTACCTACAATCAACCCTTGTGTAGTTTATGATCTCGCATGGAGTTATAAAATATTAGAAAGTTGTGTGATTGGGAGTGAGAAAAAAAATTGTTCTTTAAAACATTTTTTGGATAAGTGGATTACCCCATGTATTGGGGAAATTAATACTATTCCAACATTTATTATGGGGATAAATAAGACAGTCACTCCCAACAGGTTTCCCATGAATACATGAACACATGCAGTTACCCTGTTGCAACTTTTGCAGTTAGTCATACTAATCTGCTCCTTTTAGTTAACTTGTGAAAATTTTGCTCAAATTCTGTATTTCTCAAGAAAGTCTTGAAAATAAAGATTGGTTTATTGGTCTGCATGTATAAATTAGATGTTGTCAAGGCTCATGTAGTCATGCAGTCTTGTTGTGCAGGTTTACCAGTGTATCTGGCCATCTCAGTTCGTCCTAGATGATTCTATGTGCTCCACCTTGAGGTTGTAAACTTGTAACCTTGTAATGTGTACTTTTAATATTGCAAACATATACCTAACTTGCCAAATAAAGGATATTCTCTTGCTCTTTTGAGGTATTTCATCTTTTTGAGGCACTTCATCATGTAGATGAATCTTTCATAGCAAAGACCTGGATGATATTCTGTGCAAATCAATCATATACTAAAATGATCATGGGAATTTGATGATAAATCCATCTACAATGTTTCCTCTCTCCATACAATTTTTAGCTTTCGCCTTTTAAAAAAAACAATCAAGGGATGAGTGCAAGCTTTTCCCCATTGATTGCATCGAGATAATGCATCCAACATCAACCATCTTGTTTTGGACCTACGAATGTATGGACAACAGGCAAACTCCCATTGTTGCAATTTGAAGTGCTAAGGAGTGATCATTATCTGAGGCTAAAAGAACATATCAAGAAAGGTGCTGTAAGGACTTCCCAGCTACTTCTGAGTACCAAGATCTCCATGCTTCCATATAATGATCAAAGAGGTCTCTCAAAGCTGCAAATTAGAGGCAAGATATCAGTATCAAAATTTCTATGCACATGTTTTCTTTCACAGCATCTAAGTTAAGCCTAATATGACCAACCTGTCTCATGTTCAGCCATCGGTCTATATTCCTTCACCTAGGCATTCATTTTAATGGAAAAGTTTCATTCTAAACTTGTTGATGAAGAAACTACGGAGTACATTATTACATTAACACAATGTCACCCTTCTTAGGTTTTAGTGTTTTACTATCAAAATCAGTAGGCAATAATACTGAATGGAACAAAGGCTGGTCAATGTAGTTAGACTTGTTAAACAAAAGGCTGTTAGATTTTATAAGTACATCTGCAATCATTTATATTTAAAGGATCACATCAGCTATGAGCCTATGACAGTAGCCTGTGTGACATGTGAAGAATGAAGTTACAAAAAGAAAAGCATTTATAGCAGCATTCTTCCTGTTTATTAATTTACAGATTTGAAACCTATGATGGATCAAAGATCATGCTATATGAAGAAACAATGCTTAGAAGCCCTCTAGGATTGTCTGGCCGAGCTTTCTGACTTCACAGGGTTAAAAAAAGTTTCATCTTTTTTTTTCTTTGGAAAAGAAGGGGTTGATTCCAAAAGGGATCTATACTTCTCGGCTCAAATCCTTATCTGGCTAGCTAATATGCATGAATGTATGAAATTACCATCACCATTAATACAAGTAATAACTGTGAGAAAAACCACTGTACCTTGATTGTGATATTGAGGACGATAAGCAGAGGCAAGGCTTTCCAAATCATGGACCCGCTTTGTGTTTTTTTGATCAGAAACTCCTGCTTTTGCCACTGTGACCGGAGCAAAAGGGCCATATTGGTAGCTTCTTGGTCTTGGGTTCTGCTCACTAGGCACGGAATGAAACTCACTTTCCACATTCTCAGTTTTTACCTGCAGCTTTAGATGTTTTGTTTCTTCTCCAGATGGAAAATCCACTTTGTTCCTTTTGAAGCTGATATTAGTAACATCAGTTCCAAATGTCCTTTTCTTAGATTCAATAGACAAAGGTATACTACAAGGAGTATTCTCCCGCTTTTCTCTCAACCCTAACCACCTGAAAGCTGGCTTCCTGGTTTCTGTTTGGTGAGTCTGGTTGTCAATTAACAAAAGACATCAGAATTTCAAAATTATAAGCTAACTTTAGACTTCAAACAACTTTTCTCTTACAATGCTTCACCAAAACATCACATAGAAATTTCTGTGAATAACTTATACAGAACACGGGGCTGATGCAATCAGTTCATTCAATATTTACACTCTAGTCTATGGTACTCACGCTCATAATTTTACCATAAACATCCACGATTCCACAGTCCAACGCTGATTCATATAATAGTTAAATCAGATGTCTACAAATATGTCTAACATGAGTGCTCAAATCCAAGCAGTGAAGTTACTAGCATAGCCAAGCAAACTAGCATGACTTTCTCAAAACAATAAGGGCACCTTTGTTGGGAACAAGGACTTATAATAACACTTTTCCAATGAAGCATGCAATTTCATACCTTTTCAATAAGTTGCATGGAGGACAATACATTGGCAATGTCATACAATCGTCTGACTTTAGCTGCATTATCTTATAAAGGAAGAGTTAGTTACTGACAATGTCTTGTGCTGAGTAGCACATGGAACTAAAGAAAGCAGAATAAAAAACCTTACTTCGCATTACAGTTGAATTGTGACCATCACCAAGCAAAATTTTTGCAGCTTCATCCAAGGAGATAAGATCAACCTAAAGATCAAAGCATCAGATGCAAGTTACAGGACAAGAATTTTAATATATCTCAGTTATCCACTTATCTGACTTATCCCTTACATTAGAGCATATGAACAGCTTGACAAAGTTCTGAGTCAGGAGTCCCAGAGACTTCTCCCTTCTATTGTCTGCAAAAACATCATAAAAGTGATATAAGAATTCTCACAGCTTGTAAGTAAAACATTAAACCCTAGTAACAAAAGCTGATGTACAAAGTACCCTACTAATAAACATAAGAGTTACACAAGGACAAATCATTCCAACTACATCTTGAAGCAAACAGGTTACCAGGCTTCGTATTGGCACTGCTGTTTGGTGCTTCAGGCTGGCTTCCAGTATCAGGATTAGAATTTGTGTCCTCATCATAATCAAAGACTTGAAACTACAAGACATGTTACTATAATTAGCCATTTGTGATGAGAACCTACGGATTGCCAAAATTAAGATCAAACCCCTATATAAACTCACCTTCATTTTGCCACTTCCACCGGAGCCAAAATTCTCTCTGAGACCCTCTTCCTAAAAATTGATTAGAAGCAGGAAAAATTAACTATCACATATTTCACAACATTTTTCCAGGTTTTAGAAAGCAATCACTGTGAATGATAAGTTTTTTTTTTTTTTACCTTAAGCACAGCAAGCGCCTTGGGAATGCCATTAAAGCCCTTCCAAGTATACTGATTTTTCGCTTTCCTTGCTAGCACCTAATCAACACAACTAAGATTGTAAGATGAACCTGAATACACGATTTCATCATCCTTTCAGAGCAAAAGCACATTTATTGTCTTGTTAATATTATGGAAAATTATTGAATGTAAAATCTGCGGAATACCATGATTGCGGACATTCTCACTGCTAAATTAATTTTGGCACAAATTGACACTAGAAAAAGAAAACCGCCAATTCCCAATGCCTTGAAGATAAGAAAACAATTTAAGAGCAAGCTTGCAAACTATTGCATAAACCAAAATACTCAGTGGTAGACTGATCGAATGAAGAACATCAATAAGTAAATTTTATTTATTTTGCCATAGAATAGCAAACTTTTCAATTCAAATTAAGAACGTGTATAAAAAAGAGGGAAATCATTCTTACCCCAACACTTTCCAAAACATTGACTATATCATAGATCCGCCGTCTCTCAACCGCTGCAAATCCATTAAACATAAAGTAAATAGAAAGTAGCCGTAAAATTAATTGGTGCCAAATTGCAACAAAGTTACACACAAAGAAATAGTGTGAGATCCAGCAGTTAACCTAATTTAATGGCAGCATCATCAAGGCCAACCGATTCAACCCCATCTCGGTTGTACAAGCTCAGAAAACTGCAAAACAAAAACATCCCAATTACGAATTAGAAGCAGCGATGAAGAAAATCCAGGTCCCAATAAAAATTTCATGAAACACACAAAAAAAAAAGACTGAATTAAATAGTTAAAGAAGGTATTTCAAAAATAGGGAAGAGGGAAAAATAATAACTTGGAGCACAAAAGACCCAAAGATTTCTGCTTTCTACTGTAAGCATGGTGGCGAGCATCTGGAGCAGCTGGAGCTGGTGGGGATGTCGCCATTGATGCAATATTCTCTCTCCTGAAAACAAGGAATTAAAAGAACCCAGAAAGAATTGTGGAAGAGAAGAAGGTGTGAGATGAGGAAATAAGAAAAAGAGGGAGATCGGAGATGGAGGAATTGGGAAAAAACAAAGAAATTAGGGTTTAAGGACAGTTGAAATTAGGGATTGGCGGGTGAAGGATGAAGAAACAGTGACCAAAGAGGAGAGAGAGAGAGAGAAGGGAGGACTGGAATTAGTGATGCGAGCAAAGTAAAAAAAAAAAAAAGCGGGGTCATTATTGAATACAAGACTCGTTATTTTTTAAAATTAAAAAAATAATCCAATCCTTCAAAATAAGCGGGAATTTGAATTAACGTTGAGGCGGCTTCCTTCTTTTTCGGCTTAAAATGACCTTTTTGCCCTCTATGATGTTTTCGTGTCTTCAGCTTAGAGGAGGGTTTGTTGGTAACTTCGCTCAGGGGAACGGCTGAATCTTATAATTACGGAGTGAGTACTTATTACTGATGATCTGAATCATCTGATGCTGATTTTTTATTTTAAAATTTAAATGAATGGAGTGGTCACGTGCCTAGGAGGGTTTTTCGGATTTCCCGCTTTAGTTTCAAAATTCTCAATGTTTAAAGAGGGATTTTTAAGTTTCAAAACCTACTACCTACTCGTATACTCATCCATTGTTAAATTAAATCTCCAACTAACTTGCATCCACACATACCGGACCAGGCTAAAAATCATGCCGGACCAGGCTAGCTAGCAGACCTAATGTTTCATCAAGTCTAATAAAAAAACTATGTAGAAGTTTTTGTATGCATTAGTTGCACAAAAATTTTATTGTACACCAATCATATAGTCAGTGTGGCCCTTTTACTTTATATACAGTAAGAGCCTGTTTACATTAATTGAAATCAACTGAACTGAATTGAATTGAATGGAGCTGAACTGAATATTTTATGAGAGATGGAAATTGAGTTAATTAAAAACTGAACTGAACTGAAATAAGCTAATGTAAGCAGACCCTAACTCATTATTATTCTTTATATCAATATAGTGATAAATAATAAAGGTCGTTATCTTGATCAAAATGGTTACTATATTGACCAAAAGTGTCACTTCAATCTGATGGACAATAAATTTATTGTGCATCTGATTCATGTAAGTCTTTGTCAATATTATTAGACATTCACACTCGTTGTATAAGTTTCACATATATAGCACTTATAAAACTCTTTTTGTTTTCCTAATGTTTAGTTGCACTCTTCACATTTTAATTTTTAACATTTTGTTTCGCGTTCTTTAAAGTTTATATTGAAACTATTCATTTTCACTTAATCTTTCTCATTGATGTCATTTTTTTGCACCCTTATCTTTATTTTTTTTTATTTGTCATTTTTTTTCATTCTACTTAATTGGGGTTTGAGTTATATCCTTTTTACATTGATTTGTCTACTAGTTGAGTGTAATTTGCTTTACATATTGTCTTAGAGAAATATGAGCCACTAAATATTACCTTAGAACGAGAAATGATTGTTCTTCAAACACATACAATATTTTTATGGTGTATTTTCATACTGAATTTTATCCTTCATTTCTTTTTAAGCATCGTGCCTCGTGCGTGATAGGTTATTTAGACGTGTTTATGCTCTATTCAACTCCCAAATATCGTTGGTCGAAGAACGAACACTAGATAAATAAATTAAATAAAGAGATTGTTAGTTTTGATAATATATACTCCGTAGAACAAATTAAATTCAAGCTTCAATTCCGTGAGTGTGTTAGTATTATTGTTAGGTGCGTGTATACTATCGATCTCTATATATAAAAAGAATAGAATGAAAGGCTATATATCCTAGCTAGGAGAAAAAATGCAAGCAAACTAAGGGAAAATTGTTCTATCACTCGCTCATTCACTCAATCAGCCAAAGCACGCCTTCACGCACTCTGGATTCTCGACGAAAGAAAGCACAAATAATGTCCTCCGCTCCTAAGATTCGATATCGAATTGAATTGGCTATGCATACATTATACATACCATGCTCCTTTGTGGCTTTCAGTGGATCGGAACAAGCTAATTAATTAAGCATCCTGGCGTGCTACTTCATTTGTACGAGGTCAAGTCATAGATCATCAATCTATATATTAAAAACCCAATCAAAAACTTGCTTTGTTTGCAAATTTGACATGTATGTTAGTTCCTGATTATAAATAAATTAAAGAGTCCGTCAACTACTCTCAAGGGCAATGTACGTACTGATTCAAAGAAGGATATGAATTTGGAGAAAAATAAAATGAGATGAATTCATTACTGTAATTGTTTGGTGATCACAAAATTAAAAGAGAATGCTAGAGTAGTTGTTGTTTGATTGTAAATGAAAATGCTGCATGTAGGTGGTCCTATTTATATATTATTAGTTATTATTAATATTAATGTAGTACTCCGACTCCGTACTTGTTATTAGCGCGCTACTCGTAGCTAGCTATCCTAGCTGCCTAGGGAATATTAAGTGGGCTTCCATTTCCATCCTTTGAAGAATTACGGAAGTTGCTGGCCATGGGTGCAGGGACTGGGAGCGGTGGTTTTTCGTTGGCAAAATCAAATGCTGTAAATGAGTAGGGTTCCACCACCAGATCAATCTCTCCCCCAACTACTTCACCCTTGAATGACTTCGCCACTGGTATCACCTTTGTAGGATTGTCGAATGAGTTATCAGCTTCCAAGTCATCACACGTCAGTACGGTTTGACCCTTTGCTTTTATAGAATTCGTATCAACTCCATCCAGTGAAAGCTTCAATACTGATGTTTCGTTGTTGTAGTTCACTACCTGCATAGCATGCATCCAACTTCATTCATTCTCCAATTCAATTAATTCAAATGCACTAGTAATGTACATGTTTTATAACCAACCTTGATCGTTATGTAATTCTTTTTCTCCTCCTCGTTCACCCAACTTATTGCACTCACGTACGTGCTGTTTGGCTGCGATTCGTTGTTGAAGTGTACGTGTAAAAGCCTCGCCCCGCTAGATTCTTTGAAGAATGTTTGAACCCAGTAGCTAGATATTCCATAAGCTCTTGATGTATCCAAAAATATTGCATCTGGATTCCAACTGTCATTTTTTCCCCAACAAAAATAATTAATAAACTTAATACTCCTCTAGCTCCTACATACAAAATATTTTTTTAGATGCAACCTGCTAGAGATACCGCATAGTATGTAGTAGTACTTACGTTCTATCATTCGTATTTACAAAAAGTGGAGCGTAACTAAACATTTCAACGATATCACTGCATTTGAAAAAAGAAATATATATCATTAATAATCACTTCTTATTATTCAAGGATAATCATTAAATTAAAACAAATTATGGTTAATTCAACATACCTGTTCTGCTCTAATGAAAGTAAGAATGCAGCTTCAGCTAATGCTCCCCCGAATGTTCCGTTCCCGACTTGGTCTTCAGGGTATGTCACAGCATATTCACTCACAAAAGCCTATATATATATATATATAGCACATATTTTTTCAGTAAATTAAAACAAATACTTCATAAGTGATCAGTTAGTTGATTAAGAATTTAAAGAAAACAATTTGGTGAACTAAAAACATACTCCAGGCCACCAAAGCAAGCATACCTTTGCTGCATGAAGATCTCTCCTTTTCTTTGTAAAGACTTCAGTGAGTTGAAGCATGTCATGAGCATTAGTGTAACGCTGTGAGTCAAATAAATAGTTATCATTCGTCAATCTTAATAATTAATTACTGTAGTTAGTGTAGTATATAGGAGTGCGTAATTAATTAGGGAAAATAAATAATAATTATAAATAATTACATGAAAATCATATAAATCAGCAGGGTGGTCTAAGGGCTTGTCTGAAGCATCACAATTTGAGATTGCTTTGATATCCGGATAGGCCTTTTTCAATGCCTTGTAGAACTTCATGTAGACACCTAAAATTAAACATTGAAACATACATACAATTAAATTCATTATAATATACAATTACATACATTATGTATGAACAAGTGGAGTATGTACTCCGTAGATGAAATACAAATACAAGAGATATATATAGTACCTTTATAGCCATAATATCCCTTAATTTGACAAGCCTCGTTTCCAATGGCAATGTATTTGAGATTAAATGGCTCTGGATGTCCCAACTTTGCACGGAGAGAACCCCATGTTGAATTTGGACTACCTCTAGCAAACTCAATGCCATCCAACATTTCCTACATTAATTAATTATTAATTAGGAGGATGAATGCATGCATAATGAGTTACTTTAATCCAATAAATATAATTTTAATTATAATATACTTCGTTTTAATAATGTTCAGTTATATTACTTGCACAAAAGGTGCTACTGCATCTTTGTTTATTTGCTCCTTGATACCAAGACCTACAATATAACAATAAATTAAGAATATTATATACATATTTATACGATATGCATGACTAATTAAACTCAATATTATTAGTAATAAGCAAGATATATAGGTTAATAACAAACCACTATGCACCACCCACACAGGCTCAGCTCCTAAATCTTCAGCTAACTGTAGCAGAAAAAAGAAAATAAAAGTTACTGTACTTATTATTATTATTATTATTATTATTATTATTATTATTCAATAAGATACAAAATTATTTTTCTAGCATGCATGCATTTTACCTGAAGATATTCAAGAAAACCAAGTGCATCATCACTCCAATAATTCCAAACATCACCAAAATGTCCAGGCCTTTGTTCCCATGGTCCCACGGTTTCCTTCCATCTAAAAGCATTCCTTACGTAGTTCCCTTCGACATAACATCCTCCTGCAATAAATATACGTACAAAAAATTACTATTGACATCACCAATTTCATATTAACATACTTTCATAAGTAAACAAAAAAAAAATACTATTAATCATTAATAATGAAATAAAAATATAAAATACCTGGAAATCTAAGGAACTTAGGCTTCAACTTCATAAGCATTTCCATCAAATCAATTCGAAAGCCATGATTCTGTAGGTATAAAATTCAGATTAATTCATCATGCTCGTTTCTTGTACGTAAATAATACTACAAAATAATAATATTGTATAAATATATAAAATTGACTACCTTGTATGTGGTGACGGGCATAGCCGATACTTGGTCAAGCCAAATGGTTCCTTTTTGTTGTGTGGTAAATTGAAGTCTAGCTCTTGAATACGATGCACTAGCTTCAAGTGTAGTCTCCATTCTTGTCCAATTCTTAACTTTCTCGGCATTAGCTCTAAAATTTTAACATAAAATAAATCAGTTGGTAGTGAATAAAAATCATATATGAATCAAACTAATTAAATTGTGTATGAATTATATTTGCACTTACGTTATGCGACGAAAAGCAAGCACCTTAGCTCCATCTTGACTGACAAATGAAATAATAGCGTCGAGTGACACAGTTGATCTAACATAGAAAACCACTTTGTAGCTCTTGCCTTCTTCAATATTCTAAAAGCAATGAGGAGTTTAGATTAGTAACCACTAACCTATAAGAATCAGACAAAAAAAATTAAAAGGTTAAACGAGCGATACCATTCCCCAATAGCCAGGATTAAAGACTCCAACACCCCCAGGAGGGCAAGTAGTTTGATCACAGAGTATATCCATTCGAAGAGCCACTGGATTTGTTTGAAAGCATGACGAAAGCTCTGTTATTACTGATATTACATTATCCTCTCCGACCACGCCCCATGGGTTTATCATTGATGGTGAATGCCGACCTCCAGCTTCAAATCCTACATTTTTTTACAATATTTTAAGTTATCTCTATTATATAAGTGGAGGGGTTTCGAAATTCCAAAATTATCCTCTACATAAAAAATATTACACATGAATAAATAAATAAATAAAAGGTGAGAATAAACTTGCTTAATTAACAATCAATCAATCAATTTAAATTCAAACATGATAATTAAGGAATAATATTTAATTAGGAAACAATTATATAAATTAATCAATTCCTGTTTTAATTTCTCTAGCCTGTCCTAGCCTACCCAACAATTATCTACTAGGAAACAATTAACAAGTGCGTCATGTATATATACAAAAGCAAGTGGGTTTTTTTTCACTAAAACTTCTGTTAATAATAATAATAATAATAATAATAATAATAATAATAATAATAATAATAATAATAATAATAATAATAATAATAATAATAATAATAATAATAATATAATAATAATATATAAATAATAATAATAATAATAATAATAATAAATAATAATAATAATAATAATATAATAATAATTAATAAAAATATAATAGAACCGATTTTCAACTGACCTTTATGTTAACGAGCTCCGACCACAAACCACGACTCCGGCATGATTTATCTCCTACAATTAATTATAATATAAACGCATACATTAATAATTAAGGTAATTTATTTATAAAATAAATGCATGTATCAAATACAAAGC
>SNQN01001717.1:0-33509 GCA_008642245.1 Bassia scoparia | reverse complement strand
CCCTTTTGCTTATTATGTGATTAAAAAATGAAAATTGTATTTATTATGTAACTTAATTAGTGAAAAGTTTTAAACAAAGAATTGAAGCATTAATGGTTTTATTTTGAATTTCAAAAAAGACGTTACAATTCAATAAAATTGTATTGCTAATTAGCTATAAACATTTTATTTTGATACATACTTTATAATTATTTTTAATGATGAAATACAATTTTCATAAACCTAAGCACGCATCGCGTGCACATAAAAACTAGTAGTCTAGTAAAGAAAGAGCCATGTATAGTCATACAAGAAGTTGTTTCTACTGCTATGACTGGGGAGCTTTATAGAAATACAGGAGGACAAAATGTTGGTTAATGATGAAGCTGTTGAAGTTAGCTATAATTTGTTAGTGTTTGGCAAAATAAGTAGCTGTTGAAGTAGTTTATAATAAAAATAATGATTTTTAAGAGTAATATACTTTCTCCGTTTTTTTTAGTTGCCCCAGTTTGATATTTTCACTATTTAGAGGAAGCACTTTGACCAAGTTTTGTACTTTACACGTAATGGAAAATATAGTCAAATGAGATCTCGTTAGATTCGTCTCGTTAAATAATATAATAATATCTAGTTTTTTTTTTATAATTTTCATTAATCATAATTATAGTTATTAACGGTCAAAGTTGTGTCTCAGCAAGTGTGTTATGTTGATTGGGGCATCTAAAAAAACGGAGGAAGTAGTAACGTTTAAAAAAAGCTACTCCAAAAGCTATCACTAGTAGCTTTTGTGAAAATCTACCTCAAAAGCTAAACGCTACTTTGCACAGCTAGTTTGCCAAATATCATTAGTTAGATAAGCTACATTGTCGACCTAGTCTGCTAGTCAAAATTCTAAAAGTTACATGAAAAGCTCCATCCAAACATACCCATTGTAGGCGACAATTTCAAGTGACTTGTTAGAGGGTTTATAAAAGTTTAAATTATTTAAAAAAAATGAGTGAAAGGTTGGATTATTTTAAGGTATTATTCCTAATTAAAAATGCGGACTAAACCATTATCAACTAAACAGAAGAGGTAGTTCCTGTTCGGCTGTTCCTAACTTCCTATGCGTGGAAAAATATTCGAGGCATTGGTCTACTTGTGAATTTTGAACCCTTTCCGGAAAAAAAAGGAAAAAAAAGGGGGTTTAAAAATCAAAATTGAAAAGGAAGGCGCGGCCGTGGTGAGCGGAGTGAGTGGAGTGTAGTTGTCTAGTCGATTGAGTGAGAGTGAGAGTGAGAGTGAGAGTGAGAGCGAAATACTGAAATTAGTTTGGCGTTGTTAGTCAATAATCGATTAATCAATTTGCGCAATGGATTCCAAAGATACTTGTCGAAATGATCTCAGGCTTGCTCTTCGTAAACTTACTGATCGAGGTCTTTATTCCGCTTCCAAATGGTTTGTCTTCTCTCTCTTCTTACAATTTCAATTATTTTCCTCTATTTCTCGCCCTTGGATCTTTTTCTTTATCATCATCCTCTTCCTTTTCTGCTTTCGCCATTGTTGTTGGGTTTTGCCCTTGATTTTCAATTTTCAAATGCCCAATCTTTAATTTCCACATCCTTGTTTTTTTTCCCACTTCAAATTCAGAAATTGTTATTATGACTGTTGAATATGTCGAAACTGGGCGGTCGACTTTGACGAGCACTTTATTCATTTTGGGTATGCCCAATTGCCCACCACATGTTTGATGAATTTCCTATTGTGCTTTTATCTGTCTACTCATGGAAGTAAATGGCTATTCTTTTCTGGGCTATTTCTGCCTATTTTTACTTACACTGAAATAATTGTATCTTTACGAGCTAAATTTTGAAGCTTTTGGATTTGGCATCACAATTTCCAGGGCAGCTGAACAATTGCTAGGGATTGAGCAAGACCCGGCTAAGTCTACACCTTCTCATACTAGATTCCAGAGAGGTAGCTCTAGCATTCGTCGCAGATATCGTACCAATGACCCTACTTCAACGCCTAGTTCCAGTGTTCCTATTGTTTCCACTCCTATGCCAGAAGACAATGATGATGATGTTGTGGATAATGATTTTTATCTTTTGGCTAAGTCATACTTTGATTGTAAGGAGTATCGGAGGGCTGCCCACGTACTTCGAGATCAATCCGGTCAGAAAGCTGTATTCTTGCGATGTTATGCGTTATATTTGGTAAGCTATTTTCTCAGTTTCTTATATTTTAGTTCTGTTACTATATAAGTTGCTATACAAGTATCACGAGAGCGTGTATGTGTATTATATATTTTGATTTCAGTATAATATATTTTTTGAGCCAGATTGTTGCCCTAGTATCTCGTAGTAAGATGTACATTTGGGGCACCTAGACATGAGGTGCACTAGTCAACAATGAATGCATGTATTGGCAGGTAGCCAGGCACTAATTAAAGACCATGCTACTGAGTTCAAGTTTTTGTGTGCATAGTGTCTTAGACTCTAAGCAATGAAAGTGTGAGATGAAATATGTAAATTCACGCTTGCCTAGTATCTTTGTGTACACTTTCTGTATACTCAAACCACATTGATTATGATGCCATGTCAATAATAATTAACAAGAAGGATAAAAGATGTTTATTTCTCTTTTTCTGACCTTGACGTAGGATTTGGATGGCAGAATATAAAATTGTAGACAATTTGTCAATCCTTAGTTAGAAATTGTTGTAGGCTTCCATGTCAAGGTATTTTTTTTTATATTATTTTGAGAAGCTTCCATGTCAAGGTATTGATAGGCATTAAATATTTAAATTCTATGGTTAATTTTTTATGTTGGCAGACATGATTATGTTGATTAATTTTGTAAAATTAAGAAAGCGTGTCTAAGTCCATTTTAAACACAACTCCGAAGATTCTAGAAGCCTTTTGTTTTGGTTGCAAGGGACTGAACCAACTCTCTTTAAGAGTTTAAGTTGATCTCTCTTCATTTACATTGAAGTAAGCCTCTCTGATAAGATTTCTTAAACTCTTAGGAATTAGCCCCTTTATAATCATTGACAGGTTTATCGTGTACCTATCAAAAATACCTAAAAATACCAACCTATGCAGCTAGCAATAATAGGGTCGAATCCATTGAGAAGCAATACTTAATTATTAATTGACTACAAGCATCTAAACTAGTAAAAGGGTCTTTGCTTGATTATTATATTAACTAATGAAAGCGAAGAATTAATTACGAATTAACTATCAATAAGCTAAGTCTATGGCTATGGTTCACTATAACAACAAATTAGCAATAATGGGGCATAGGATCATAAGATTTCTCGAATCAGGTGAATCATAGAACTACTCCTAACCGTTCTCTCGATCTTAGCTACTCTTGTTCTACCTTTGGCGTAGATCTTCTATTAAGTTCCAATCGCTAGATATGAGAACTCGTAACTAATATAATTAAACAATTAAGTCGGACTCAACGAAATTGATTAACATGAAGATCAAAACAATAAGAGTTCGATAAATTACCAATTAACGAATTGAATTAAACCCAAATAAAGCTAATTATATTGCTATAGATCCCCAACCACCCTAGAAAGGGAACTACTCACGCGTATTGCAATGAAACATGATAAAAACTATTAAGGCAAACATGATTAACAATAATAGCAAAGAATTAAAGAGGTTAAAGACTAGAACAATACTAAAACGCCAAGGATTGGAAGATCAATGATGAACTTTTATTGGATAATCGATCGCAAAGTAACACAACGAAATAGGGTTCTTGAGAGAGAATACGTAATTCCGAAAGTAAACTAAAATCTAATAATAAGAGTTATTTACAAAATTAGGATTTTCCCTCTTAAATGCTACCTAAGCTAAAAAGCCCAAGTACAATTACAATAATAGCCATCGTAAAGAACGAATCGAAAATAAAAAGAAATCAGAAAAGAACTCCTAACCGATTGGATAAGGCCTATCCGATCGGTTAGTACATAACTCTTAACCGACTAGATAAGGCCTATTCGATCGGTTGTACATAAATCCGATTTTCCTTTTTCTCTTCCTTGCTTTAATCCAAGCCCAAATGCCACTCTCAATAAGTTTCTTAGTGCTTCGTAGCATTCCAAGATCGATCCAAATAAATGAACAAAACCTGAAACTTAACCAAACACTAAAACAAATGATATTAGTAGCAAAAAAGGCTTAAAGAGGCCTAAACCATACAAATCGACAAGAGAATGATGGAGGGAAACATCATATAATATCAACACATCAAACTCTCCCAAGCCGAACTCTTGCTTGTTCTCAAGCAAACTCATCTAGACTCTCTAATTCAAAGCACGTCACACCCCACAAAAACAACACCGCAAATATGCTCATGACTAATTCCCCAAACCAAAGATCTGAAGAGGCACAATGCCTAACCAAAACATGAAATTTCAATGCACAACCAAGCTATCAAATATAAAGAGATAAGAATCAAGGAAGAATTTCTTACTAGTGACACTCCTCTTTTTTGTAGTGGACCTAAAAATAAACTCGTTCGCTCACCGCCTAAATATACAAAAGACGTGAATTAATTTTTGTAGCCTAAGTTATTAAAATGGCATATTCAAAAGGTAGGGTACATTGAGATGCGGATGTTGAGATGGATGTGTGGGAATACTCGGCGGGATAGAATCAGAAATGAAGTTATACGTGAGAAAGTTGGTGTTGCAGATATTGCAAGCAAGTTAAGGGAAAATCGTTTGCGTTGGTTTGGGCATGTAAGACGGATACCTCAAGAGGTACTGATGCGGAAAGTGGAAAAGTGGGATCGGGGAGATTTTAAACGAGGTAGAGGGAGACCGAAAATGACTTGGTTGGAGGGAGTTAAAAAGGATTTGAAACTGTTGGATTTACAAGCGGATGAGACTCTCGATCGTAGGGAGTGGAGGAGGAAAATTCATGTGAATGACCTCTCGGAATAATCACGTTTGGTTCATGTTAGCCGACCTCACTTATGAGATTAAGACTCTGATTGATTGAAGTTATTAAAATGGCATCCTTCCATCCCACCAACACTCGTGTTTGAAAGGGAAAATAGTAGCACTCAACCAACAAATGTCGACTCGCAATGCAACACATACTCTTTAACCTTCATAGTGTACTCAATCTAGAAGACACAATCTCATAAGACACATACTCGTAATGGATAGGCTTGTCAGTGGTGCCGAATACTCAATCCCGCCATTGGGGCAGAGATGACTCTTAGTTTGGCGGGTGGTGGGGTGGAGATGAGGATGAAAATTATACTCGTCATGGGTGATGGGGCGGGGGTGGATTTTTTGTTATCCCCGCCCCATCCCCAACCACCCCGCTTCATACCTAATATAAAATTATAAATAATATATAATATACAATGCTAACATTAAATATTTTATATAACCATAAAAATTGAATAATTTAAAGTCTTTTTAAATTTTTTATTTGGGTTATATATTTTTTTAGTATTTGAAACATGAAATATACATAAAATAATTTTTGGCGGGTTTTAAGTGGGGATTTGATAGAGGTGGATACCCAAGTGGGTGGTGGGGCGGAGATAGTTTTATACATTTATTTAGTAGGGCGTGGATGTGAAAAGTTTTCGGACCCGCCATGGGGATGGGGGAGAAAAAATGAGGTGGGGATGGGGATGGGGATGGGAAAGGTAACATCTGCCTGCCCCATTGACAAGCCTATAATGAAGCTTAGGTTAAGGATAGGATAAATTTTGAAAATGTGAGCTAAAGGTCCTTTTTAGGGGAGCATATACCAATAATAACTGGCTAATACTACTCCTATCAACTCCCAACTCAATCCAATAATCGAAACCACTACCACTATGTATCATCATCAATATTGGAACACTATACAACTTGCAAGGCATTATTTAACTATAAACTATGAATTAAAACTTTTTTTTTGGATTTTTAACTTTTTTTTCCTTTGTTTTTATTTTAATTCTTTTTAAAACTAACAAATAAAACTTTTGCCTTATACTATATAATAATAGATATAAAAGATGATGATACACAAGCTAATGAGCCAAAGTCAACACCACATCCACTCCAATGTACATCAATACAAGCCACTATGATGAGATTTACCAGCACAACAACTACCCTAAAACTTCCCCAAGCTAGACTTGGGTTACTCAAACAAGGCCAATATATGTTTGTAATGTAAGTAATCATGAAATGAAAGGAACAAGACTCAAATATAGGGACCAAGGGAATAATATGATGTCCTAAATAATGTAGCACGACTCCTAACAAATGAAAGCCTTCTATCATGCTCAACAAGTGACCAAATAGTCAACTAAACCAGGAAGATCAAGATTAGTGACACACTATGTGTAAGGTATTGCTATACACCAGATTTAGATAAACTAAACACAATTTTTGGGAATAAGAGACTGATTTGTTGATTAATGACCAAAAATTTCAAAGATAAACATTACGTAAGGTAATGACTCTCCAAGGTAGCTTTAGGCTACAACGCTCCTAACATTGAGCTTACTCAATTTCTGGATACTAAGGAGCCGTTTGGTTTAGTATTAAGGAAAAGAAAGGAATAAACAAAGGGTTAGGAAAGGAAAGGAAAATAAATCCCTTTGTTTTATGTTTATGTTTCGTAACATTGTAATGAACCCAAACGACAGTGGTCAAGGCAACGGTCAAGGCAATGGTCAAGCTTTGCAAGTTTATACACGAAGAAGGAAAGGTAACCTTTTGGGAACTCAAGTCAACCTTTCTCCAAATAGTGGCCACACTGAAGCAGAGGAATTCAAAGTCCTGTCTCTTATACACATCTAGATGTGTATAAGAGACAGGGCATGAACCCAAACGACAGTGGTCAAGGCAATGGTCAAGCTTTGCAAGTTTATACACGAAGAAGGAAAGGTAACCTTTTGGGAACTCAAGTCAACCTTTCTCCAAATAGTGGCCACACTGAAGCAGAGGAATTCAACGACAAAGAAAGTGAAGACAAGGAAAAAGGGGACAACATGTGACCTGTCTCTTATACACATCTAGATGTGTATAAGAGACAGCTGTAGTAGTTATATTGTGAATGCCTCAGTAGAGGGGGCATCCAAGAAAAGTGTAAGCATTAATCTTTTGAGAGTAGTGGCCTAAAGTCACCACAAGACTCATGGCCTCAAGTCATGTTTATCTGTAATATGTAATTGCTTCCTTATTTATCAAGCTGCCATTTACTACCAATCTTCATATAATTCTCATTAATTTAGTAATTACGAGTGAGTGCATTACATCTTGGTATCAGAGCCGATGCCACGAGCACGGTCCGGCACAGCCATTGGCGGTAGCAGCCACAACGAAGACGAAATGGCACCAACAAACCAGCGTGGTGACCACATGGAGGAACGAGTGACTGGGGTTGAGCAACGTTTAAAGGAAATGGAGGATAGGATGCAACAACACCAGGAAGTCTTAACAAAAGGGATGAATGAGTCTATGGCTAGGCTGGAAGGAAGAATCGACCGTTTCCGGGCCCAACACGAAACGGATCGAAACGTTGAAGTCGACGAACAACGCCGATTCCAACAGGAGCTTCGTGACCTAGTAGCGGGATTATCTAGGCCACAACCGCCACCGGAGGGTGAGGGAGCTGCTACGTCGGCGACGAGAAGGGGCCGTGGTGGTTTCGAGGAGGAAGTTAGGGGACAAGGGCGTTGGAAACCGCGTAAACTCGAGATGCCAATTTTTGAGGGGACCGATCCAGACAATTGGCTCACGCGAGCCAAGTTGTATTTCGATCTCCACCGCCTCACGGAGGAGGAGAAACCAGAAGTAACAATTATAGCAATGGATGGAAGGGCTTTAAAGTGGTTTCAATGGGAACAAAAAGGAAGCCTTTCTTAAGCTGGGCTGACTTGGAACGAAGGTTGCTCAAAGAGTTCCGACCGGCGAACATGGGTTCGTTACATGAACAGTGGTTGGCGGTGGTTCAAACTACTACGGTGGAGGAGTATCGAAGGCGGTTCATCGAGATGGCGTCCCCATTAGAAGACATTCCCGAAAGCTTGATGATGGGACATTATATAAATGGCCTTAAAGAAGAGATTAAGGTTGAGTTAAGGCTCCTTAATCCCTATAATCTAGAGCAGGCTATGGAAATGGCCAACAGAATAGAAGAAAAGAATAGAGTCACATACAATCGTCGAATGGGCCCAGGCCCAATGAGAAACCAAGGGGGACCAGGGCTCAGCCCAGCAGTCAATGGAAGTCTTAGTAGCAGGAGTGGGGGTGTTGGGCTCATACAAACCTATGGGGTTCCAAGTGTGAGCGGGCCGCCTAAACCATGGGCCCGACCAACAGAGTCTCACGGCTTCATTAGCAGTGTAGCCAAATCCGGTGTTGGCCAAAACTCCCGGAGCGTGGGAGAGACTCGCCGGCTCACCGAGACGGAATTACAGGATCGCCGAGCCAAGGGTCTCTGCTTTAGATGTGATGAGCATTGGGGGGTGGGCCACCGTTGTAAAAGGAAGGAGTTAAGTGTTTTAATTGCCGGCGAAGGGGAGGAGGACTACAACGAGGAGGAGGACGAAGGGGTCGAYATTGAGGAAGAAGGAGWGGTTCCTGTGGAGGTGTCCTTAAATTCGGTTGTCGGAATTTCCAACCCAAAAACCATGAAGTTAAAAGGCAAGGTAAAGGGGAGGGAAGTAGTGGTGATAATCGACCCCGGAGCCACCCATAATTTTATTTCCTCTAAGTTGGTTGAAGAGCTAAATTTGCCCAAGACAGCAGCCGGGGAGTTCGGCGTCTCCCTCGGAAACGGCGAGACAATCAAGGGAGAAGGGGTGTGTCAGGGAGTTCAGATTGGGTTAAAGGGAGGAGTAACCGTGGTAGAGGATTTTTTGCCACTTACTCTAGGCAATGCCGATGTAATTCTCGGTGTTCAATGGCTAGAGAAACTCGGGTCCGTCACCACTAATTGGAAATCACACATCATGCGTTTTGAAGTAGCGGGACAACAAGTGACGTTGACCGGTGACCCCACCTTAGAACGGACACCAGTGTCCTTGAAGGCCATGGTACGGGCCTTGCATAAACAGAAATAAATCAAATGGAACAAAAGCATGAAGGGGTAGGAGATAAAGAACCTCCTGTATTTTTAAGGGAAGTATTGAGGGAATTTTCCCAAGTATTTGAGTCACCTACTGGGTTGCCTCCCCATCGGAACCATGAGCATGCAATCACACTCAAGGATGGCAGCAACCCCGTTAGTGTACGACCCCGTTAGTGTACGCCCCTATCGGTATCCCCAGATTAAAAAAGATGAGATAGAGAGGTTAATCGCGGAGATGCTTGAGGCTGGAATATCAAGCCATCCACTAGTCCATTCTCGAGCCCGGTCCTCTTGGTCAAGAAGAAGGACGGGTCATGGCGATTTTGTGTTGATTATCGGGCTTTGAACAAGGAAACGGTGCCGGATAAATATCCAATCCCCGTCATCGACGAGTTGCTTGATGAGTTACACGGTGCCACTATCTTCTCGAAATTGGACTTGAGGTCCGGTTATCATCAGATTTGGGTTAAAGAAGGTGACACCCACAAAACCGCGTTTCGAACCCACGAAGGACATTACGAATTCCTCGTGGTGCCATTCGGGTTAACTAATGCCCCGGCGACATTCCAATCACTCATGAATGAAGTATTTCGGCCTTTCTTACGGCGATTTGTGTTAGTTTTCTTCGATGATATACTCGTGTACAGCCGGAGCYAGGAGGAGCATCAAAGGCATCTTCGTGAGGTAATACAGAAGCTWCAAGATCACCATTTATTTGCAAATTATAAGAAATGTGATTTTGGAAAAGATGAGGTTGCATATTTGGYTCATATAATATCARATAAAGGGGTGTCWATGGATCATGAGAAAATTAAYGCTATAACAGATTGGGCCCGGCCTGCCAACTTAAAGGAGCTCAGAGGGTTTCTTGGGCTTACTGGGTATTATAGAAAATTCATAAGTCATTATGCCCAAATAGCTGGGCCTCTTACCCAGCAATTGAAGAAGGATTCCTTTGGGTGGACTCCAGAGGCCCAACTTGCTTTTGAAAAGCTTAAGGTAGCTATGACTACAGGCCAGTCCTTATAATGCCCAATTTTCAAAAGGACTTCATATTAGAGGCCGATGCCTCCGGATTTGGGCTGGGCGCAGTACTCATGCAAGGGGGACGGCCCGTTGCATTCTACAGCAAGTTGCTTAGGGTTCGAGCTCGAGCCAAGTCCATTTACGAGAAGGAGCTCATGGCGATATGTCTTGCGGTGGAAAAATGGCGACACTACCTTTTGGGACGGCACTTCGTGATCCGCACCGATCACCAAAGTCTCCGCTATATTACTCAACACCGGGAAATTGGAGGAGAGTATCAAAGGTGGTTGAGGAAGCTTGTGGGTTTCGATTTCGAAATCCAATACAAGTCGGGTCCATCCAACCGGGCCGCGGATGCCCTTTCCCGAATGGGCTCGTGGGGCCCAATTAGGGGCTTTAGTCCACACTCAATTAGTCAATTGGGCTGAATTAGAAAGGGAGATTGCAGAGGATGATTGGTTAAGGAAAATCAAGGAAACATGGGGGGCCAACAAGGAAGGATTTAGAGGATTTGTGGTCAACGGGGAACGGATATTTTACAAAGGGAGGGTGGTGATTCCAAGGTCCTCCAAATTTATTCCCAAGCTACTGCATGAATATCACAACACCACTTCTGGAGGCCACGACGGGGAAGTCAAGACTTATCTTCGGGTCGCATCGGAATGGTTCTGGCTAGGGATGAGAAAGACAATTAGCGACTATGTTCGAGGGTGTGATATTTGTCAACGAAACAAGAACGCGCAACGACACCCACTTGGGCTCCTTCACCCTTTGCCAATACCGACAGCCATATGGGATCACATTTCCATGGATTTCATAGAGGGATTACCCCTCTCWAAAGGGGTGGACTCCATTCTCGTGGTGGTGGACCGTTTCTCGAATTACGCCCACTTTATCGTGTTGAAACATCCGTTCAATGCTCTTAGGGTCGCAGATTACTTCGTTAAGGAAGTGGTTCGGCTCCACGGATTTCCCACTTCGATCGTCTCGGATCGCAATAAAGTTTTCATGAGTATCTTTTGGCGTGAATTGTTTCGGTTGCAGGGGACTCAATTGAAACGTCGTACGGCTTACCACCCGCAAACCGACGGGCAAACTGAGATCGTAAACAAGAGTTTGGAAGCCTACCTACGTTGRTTCGTGAATCAGAAGCCAAGGCAGTGGGCTCAGTGGCTCGCTTGGGCCGAGTATTCCTACAACATTTCTCCTCATGCCTCAACAAAGATGACGCCGTTCAGGATCGTCTATGGGCGTGATCCTCCTGTCTTAATTCATATTGGGAATGGTCAAACACCGGTCCATACACTGGAGGAGTGGCTTCTTGAGAGAGACCTTGTATTGGAGGAATTACGGGTGCACCTTTTGAGAGCACAACAAACTATGAAATATCATGCTGATAAGCGACGCCGCGATGAGGAATTCGATATCGGGGCGCACTTTGGCTCGCCGCCCTTTTGAGAAGCTCTCTGCTCGATTTTATGGCCCATTTACCATCGTGGAGAAGATTTGCTCGGTGGCTTATAAACTTGACTTACCGGAACAATGCAAAATACACCCAATTTTCCACATTTCCCAGCTTAAACGTGCCATTGGTGCCACAACAGTCAACCCCACCATCCCCAGTCAACCCCACCATCCCCAGTCAACTCTCCCGCGATTTGGAGTTCTTGGTCGAACCAGAGGAGGTCTTGGAGGTCAGGCAGGTTCATCGGGGGGGGGGGGATCCTATTCAGTCGAGGCGTTGATTAAATGGCAAGGTTTGCTCGTCTTCGAAGCCACCTGGGAGGACGTCGATCAAATGCGGCTGCGTTTTCCTTCTTTTCACCTTGAGGACAAGGTGAATGTCCAGCCGGGGAGTGATGTAATGAACCCAAACGACAGTGGTCAAGGCAATGGTCAAGCTTTGCAAGTTTATACACGAAGAAGGAAAGGTAACCTTTTGGGAACTCAAGTCAACCTTTCTCCAAATAGTGGCCACRCTGAAGCAGAGGAATTCAGCGACAAAGAAAGTGAAGACAAGGAAAAAGGGGACAACATGTGACTCTTCAAGTAGAATGGCAGCAAACAACTTTTGGTATTATGATTATCCAATTTAGGTAATTAAGTGGAAGCTGTAGTAATTATATTGTGAATGCCTCAGTAGAGGGGGGCATCCAAGAAAAGTGTAAGCATTAATCTTTTGAGAGTCGTGGCCTAAAGTCACCACAAGACTCATGGCCTCAAGTCATGTTTATCTGAAATATGTAATTGCTTCCTTATTAATCAAGCTGCCATTTACTACCAATCTTCATATAATTCTCATTAATTTAGTAATTACGAGTGAGTGCATTACAAACATATTCACACTACATCCATACAAGACCCACAACCACCACTAACCTCTTATCTCTCTCTCTCTCTCTCTCTTTCATAACAAACTCACAACTCACCCCTAAAATCACCATTAACAACTCGTCTTGTGCTCTCTGTCTTGCACGCGCTCTCCCTCGCTCGATCTCTCTTTGTTGGTGGGTGTTGGTTTTTCTTGGTGGATGAGGGTGGTTAGAGTTTCGAGGTGGTGGTGGATGGGGGTGGTTATGGTTTCGAGTGGGTGGTTAGAGTTCTCAGCGGGTGGTTTAGACTTTAGATTTCGAGTGGTTATGCGTGGGGTTGTTTTTGCGGTGGTGGGTGCTGTTGGGGTTCGTTGGGGTGCTTTCGTGGGCTAGTGGGTTCGTTGGGGGTGGTTTCGTGGGTTCATTGGGGCTAGGTTTGTGAAGGTGATGTGTGTGAGTAAGGTGGTGAGTGGATTGTGTCGGATTCAACCATCACCACCACTTCGATGCCATGTAAATTCCCTTGGAGTTTCATGATTTTTGGATTTGTGAGCCCAACAATCGAACATAGCGAAACTCGACCAGCTCCTCCACCCCCATGGCTTCGTACTCCTCCTCGCCCTTGGATTCTGCGTCCCAACCACCATTAAAAACGCTCAGCTCGTTCCTCTAACACCTATGACTTGCACCCCACCGCTCATCACATCGAAAACAGATGGGCTCGTCGTTCTTGAAGCTCTCCCTCTGCGAGTCTTCTTGTCTCAAATGTTGGAGTTATTGTTTGGCTTCGCTGGCATGTTCAGATGAACCTTGAGATTCAGCAGCCTTTGGTCCAATTCTTACTTGAGCCACTATTATTACGAAGGCCACAATTAGAAATTATACCACCCCCATTGTTGCTAGCCCCCTAAACTTGGGTTGGGTAGTGAAGGTCTAGATCTCCAAGGACCTGCAAACCGTTTCCCCATCTAACCGGGCTCCTTTCCGCAACCCGGCCCGCCAAGTTCATGGCCCGATCCAAGGTACCCGAATATAGTATCCATAATTCAGCTTTTATTTCCTTTTTTAGGCCATTTATATATTGACCTCTTATTATCTCCTCTTGTATATCCTCTAAAGGAAAAGCCAATTCAATATATCGACGACAACACTATTCGACTAATCCGATTTGGTTGCTGCAAGCCATTGCTCCTAGAGGGTTCCGGCGTTGGAGGGTTGGAATTCCTTTAAGATCCGACTTCGGAGATCGGCTCATCCTTCCGAGGGCCGCCCTTGGTTCTCCCAGTGGAACGCCGCGTCGTCCATCGCCACCATGTCCGCGGCGATCTTCTCCTCTTCTTCTAGTCGGTTGAAGTCGAAGAAGTACATCTTCACACTTGGCTCTCATGACTAAATTGTCAGGGTCTTTTCCTTCGAAAATTGGCAATCTCAAGTCTTTTGTGCCTCCATCGCCCTTCTTCTGTGCTGCCGTCGTATCGACCTCCCCCGCCATTGTTCTACACTTCCACTCTCGTGGGTCTCTTCTCCTCACGTTAGGCCTTGCGAATCACATAATTGGAGTGTACGCCTTGTTCTCCTCTGGTGTGTGGCTGTTTTCACCGTTTGTGGTGCTAGTCTTGTGCCACCCGTTACGGCGGCTCACATCTCCTCTCTGAAATTTTAGTTTTTATGACCACTTCTAAACCTATCAACTTTCCTTTCGAGTCGCGCATTGTCTTCCTCTCGCCTCTTTCTCTGCTTCTCAAACATGGGAGTAAACTTCTCCATCATTTTTTGTTGGGCCTCCTCCATTGCTTTTCCAACCACTTCCGACACTAGCCTACTAAGGGTGTTTCTTGAGCGCAATTTTTCCTTCTATGGAGTCAAGCTTCGACTCCACCGAGGTTACCCTTTCCTGTATCTCTTCTATACGTTGCGATGATGTTTGCACCATGGTTTCGGACCCAAACGTACTGCTATACCGGATTTGTTGATTAATGACCGAAAATTACAAAGATAAACATTACTTGGGGTAATGACTCTCTAAGGTAGCTTACTCAATTTCTCTATACTAAAACTACCTACACATCCATGTTTTAAAAGTAAGAACATTGACTTGCCATCTTGAAGGAAACTTAGTTGCTGCCACTGTCATAAGGCCTCAGTTTTGCTTCCCTTGACACATGCTGGTTTCACATGTGCCTGTCATGTGGTCTTCATGGTCTTGGTGAGCTTATATACAAGAAGGAAATAACACACAAGAAGGAAATAAGAATAATTATACATTATGCACACCATGAAATAAGAATAACAAGAAGGAAATAACCCGGTCCATCACACCATGAAGTAACACACAAGAAGGAAATAAGAATAATTATACATTAAGGCTCCGTTTGTTTTGACGGAAAACATTTTCCCGGAAAATGATTTTCCTCRCTCTTTTAGTTTTCCTTTGTTTGTTTTGGAAAGAGGTGGAAAATCATTTTCCTCAAAGGAGAAAATGTCACCTTGGAAAAGGAAAATCATTTTCCTTTTGTAGAGAAGGAATGCCACAATTTCCTCTCCACTTCTTACATCTCCCTTATTTATTCCCCATCCTTCCTTCATTTCTATTACATTTTTTCATTTCCTTCATGAGTTTTCCTCTAATCAAACAAACAAAGGAAAACTTTTTCCCTAGAAAATGATTTTACATGAAAGTTGTTTTCCTTAGAAATTGATTTTCCATGAAAATGTTTTCCTTCAAAACAAACGGAGCCTAAGGCTCAAATCCTCACAAGTTAAATCCTTCCTTGTTTCAAGATAATAAACAAATCCAAATCAATTAGGGAATTGGAAAAGAAACCACAAGATCACAATGGTCAAGTTCAAGCATCACAAGCATCAACAAATGTTTACTTTTCAAGAGAATCCATATATAAAAGGGATACATCACTAAGTTTTTCTACACTAAACTTAGAAAGCAACACATTTTTTTTTGGTTGCAAGTAAACTCCCGCTCCTAATGAATGATACAAACATTGCAACTATCCTAAGAAAACAATAAAATCTACACTAGAAAACATTAAACTCTAAACTAGAAAGCAATTAAAACATACCTCAAACCGCTATCCATCATGTGGTGCTTGTTGTCTATCATGCAGTTGAAAAGCTTTCTCGAGTGTCATTGGGGGTGATAGTTCAGAATTAACCTGTATATTCACATATCATCATAAATCTTAATCTAGTTCAAAAGCATGATAGTATTCCATAAAAAATGGAAAAAGTGTCCCCGTTGCTACGTAAAATAGAAAAGAGACTTTTTTTGAGATGGATACCCACGGAGTTATCAATTTGGGTAACATATTCTGTCTTTTTTAAAATTAACTTATTGGGGATAAAGCCTTGTGCTCTCCACACCTCATTGACCATGGGATGTCTTGTGTGCTGTATTGATCTCCAATTCATTATTAACCAAATTCTACTTAATTTACTGTAAAGGCCGGGGAGAAGCGGAAGGAAGAAGAGATAATAGAGCTTGAGGGACCATTAGGGAAAAGTAATGCTGTGAATCGCGAATTGGTTTCCCTCGAAAGAGAACTTTTCATGCTGCGCAAAAGAGGTGTTCTAGATCCATTTGGGCTGTACTTGTATGGTTTAGTGCTAAAGGACAAGGGAAATGAGAACCTTGCTCGTGCTATTCTTGTAGAGTCTGTAAATGCATATCCATGTAATTGGAATGCATGGTCTGCATTACAGTCCCTTTGCACCACCATTGACATTTTGAATAGCCTCAATCTCAATAACCATTGGATGAAAGACTTCTTTCTTGCTAAATCTTATGAAGAACTCCGGATGCACAAGGAATCCTTGGATAAGTATGAGCAGCTCCAAAAAACCTTTTCGTTTAGCAGCTACATACAAGCTCGGATGGCTAATGTGCAGTATCATTTAAGAGAATTTGACCAGGTAGAGCTCATCTTTGAAGAATTGTTGAGAAATGATCCGTACCGTATTGAAGACATGGACATGTATTCTAACGTACTTTATGCTAAGGAAGCGTTCTCTGCCCTTAGCTATCTAGCCCACAATGTCTTCTTGACTGATAAATATAGGCCACAATCATGCTGCATCATTGGTAATTATTATAGCTCCAAAGGTCAACATGAGAAATCCGTCTTGTATTTCAGGAGAGCCCTTAAGTTGGACAAGAACTATTTATCTGCCTGGACTCTTATGGGCCATGAGTATGTTGAGATGCAGAACACTGCAGCTGCGGTTGATGCATATCGTAGGGCTGTAGACATTAACCCGTGTGATTATCGAGCATGGTATGGGTTAGGGCAAGCCTATGAAATGATGGTAATGCCCCATTATGCTCTATTTTACTTCAAAAAATCAGTATACTTGCAGCCAAATGATCCAAGGCTGTGGATTGCCATGGCTCATTGCTATGAGAGTGACCATCTCCGTATGTTTGAAGAGGCAATCAAGTGTTATAAACGAGCTGCAAATCGCCAAGACACGGAGGCGATTGCAATTAACAGGCTGGCTAAACTGTATGATCAGCTGGGGCAGCATGCAGAAGCTGCATTTTACTACAAGAAAGACTTGGACAGAATGGAGGCGGATGAAAGGGAAGGACCAAATTTAATCGATGCTTTGATGTTTCTTGCCAAATATTATAGAGCCCAAAAACGGTTTGAAGAAGCAGAGATCTACTGTACGCGGTTGTTGGATTACACTGGACCTGTGAGTTAACTTGATGTCTCTTTCCATGATGATTAAAACTAATGAGATAATTGTGCATATTTATTTTGGGATTAGGTTTAATACTTCTAATCATTATTTTTTGCTCCCTATTCAATATTTCAGGAAAAAGAAACAGCAAAGAGCTTACTTAGATCTATGAAAATGGCGCAATCTGGTTTCCCGTCCATGGATGTTGAGCATTTTCCATCCTTTGGCTCACATTCCTGAATGTTGATTAAGGGAAACTTTTACTCCGTACATATTATCAAAGCTTCTTTTGCTGTATGCAAAATTCTGTATATGCATGGAGTAATGTTCATTATGGTAGATGGAATCTTACGGCTGTTTCTCATGATTTGAATGTAGCTATCGGACCGTAGCATTATTTGAACAGCTTAATTATCAGATTATTTGTAGGTCGTGTTGTTGGGCTGGGGCAGAAAGCTTAGACATGACGTCATGCTTCATTTGTTTCGAAGATTGTCAGAACACAGTGCACCTACAAAGTCGTTCTTAGCTTAAAGTCTATAATTTTTGCTTTCACCTGACATAATACTACTTCAAGACCAATTGAATGAAACTAAACGAATTCCATCTCAAGCAGTCGCAGCTGGCAGAGAGGTATGTCTAACTAAATTGATTTTCTCATGCTCCCAAGGTATCGCCATTGGAGCATCTAGTGTCGACATCTTATATGCTCCGGTAATTAAGGTGTTGCTTCTGTTAGGGCTACCTGCCCATCTTTGGCGTTAATTTTGTAATGGTCTTACTATTTTGCATAATAGATTTGATGATGTAATAGTGCTATACTGCTATGCGAAGCAATGCCTTGAGAATGTGAGATCATCAATCAATTATTGAAATATCTTCTCCCGTTGTACAATAATGTTTGTTTTAATGGACTATTCTCCTGGCAGGAAATTCTCTGCTGACTGCCATGTTTTGAATCAATAGTTCAGTGCAAGTTTGTCTGCAGGAAGTGGTATAATTTGACATCTGAACTTGGGTGTTGCTGTTTTGTATGCTCATACAATCAATGCTTAGTTTTCCAAAAACGGCGAAAGGTTCTAGGAAAATAAAGGATAGCTCCTCTCTAACATGATCAACCTTCTGCTCAGCTTTTTTCCAAGTTGTGAAAGTGGAGAATATGAATGCTTTGTATGATCTGCCAAAAGAAGGTGATTTGTATATTTTCAGTTCCCTAAGTCTCAAGTTCTGCGTCATCTCATAGAAATATGGACTTTACTTGCCTGGGTTTTCTTGGGATCTAATTACTACTTATAAAGGATCCACACAATGAATGTCGTTAGAAATTAGAATGCATACATCATGTGCCAAACTATGCACAAATTATCCAACAGCAACTCGAGTTAGCATTAAAACACAAATTTTGGATACTTGTGAAGGTTTTGGGCTTAAGAATTAGAATTGTAGCTCTTGTTTTCCCATGAAGCCATGCGCCAGGCTAAAACACCAATACGTAAAATGAAACAGGAAATCACTAATGAAACAGGAAAGAGTTTACAAACAAAATTGATCGTGGAAATCTTGTACAATTGTAGTTTGTACTCTTACGGCCCGTTTGCTTATCGGTGATAAATTACGGTATTGGGAACGGATTGGATTTGTATACAATTATGTGAAAAAAATACATTTCCTTAAATTTTCATTCCCCCTTAATACTACTTCCCAATGTAATGACCGAAATTATTGGTTTATCTTAATAATATGGTTGTTTTTTCTTTAGAAAAAAAGTGGTAATGAGGTAGTGGTAATGACCCGGATCGATTTTGTCTAGGATTTGTCAAGCCTTTCAGGTCATGAGAAATTACTATTACAACAGTTTTGGATTCAAATACTAAGCGTGCTACCTCCTACGACTATTTCGATGTTTTCTCGTTTTTCCTTCGACGGACACAAAAGTGCCCCGTATGGACTCGTTTGGGTATCAAATCTTTCCTGGACCCATCATATTATCATATGAACCTATGGTACAAATTTCGACAATTTTTCCGAAAATTATCCGGAGACCTCATTTGGGTATCAAATCTTCCCTAAACCCACGTTTTTCGGCCAAGAAACGACATCTCGGCGACCCGGCTCGAACTTGCTCGGAATTTCGTCACGCCTTCACGGCCATGAGAAATGACTATTCCAATAGTTTTGTGCCCAAATACTAAGCATACTGTCACCTATGAGCGTTTCGACGTTTCTCGTTTTTTCTTTAACGGGCTCAAAAGTCCCCCGTATGGGCTCATATGGTCCCCAAATCTTCCTCGGACCCATTATATTATCGTATGAACCCATGATAAAGATTTCGGCAATTTTTCCGAAAATTGTCCGGAGACCTCATTTCGGTGATGTATAACCCACGTTTTTCGGCCAAGAAACGACATCTCGACGACCCGGCTCGAACTTGCCCGGAATTTTCGTCACGTCTTCACGGCCATGACAAATGACTATTTCAACAGTTTTGTGCCCAAATACTAAGCGTACTGCCACCTACGAGCGTTTCGACGTTTTCTCGTTTTTTTTAACGGGCTCAAAAGTCCCCCGTARGGYCTCATTTGGCCCCCAAATCTTTCTCGGACCCATCATATTATCGTATGAACCCATGGTAAAAATTTCGGCAATTTTTCCGAAAATTGTCCGGGGACCCCATTTCGGTGATGTATAACCCACGTTTTTCGGTAAAGAAACGACATCTTTGCGACCCGGCTCGAACTTGCCCGAAATTTCCGTCACGCCTTCACGGCCATGAGAAATGACTATTCCAACAGTTTTGTGCCCAAATACTAAGCATACTGCCTCATACGAGCGTTTCGACGTTTTCTTGTTTTTTCGTTAACGGGCTCAAAAATCCCCCGTATGGGCTCATATGGCCCCCAAATCTTGTTCGGACCCATAATATTATCGTATAAACCCATGGAAAAATTTCGGAAATTTTTCCGAAAATTGTCCGGGGACCTCATATTGGTGATGTATAACCCATGTTTTTCGGCCAAGAAACGACATCTCGGCGACCCGGCTCGAACTTGCCCGGAATTTCCATCACGCCTTTATGGCCATGACAAATGACTATTCCAACAGTTTTGTGCCCAAATACTAAGAAAACTGCCTCCTACGAGCGTATCGACGTTTTCTCGTTTTTTCGTTAACGGGATCAAAAGTCCCTCGTATGGGCTCATTCGGCCCCCAAATCTTCCTAGGACCCATCATATTATCGTATGAATCAATGGTAAAAATTTCGGCAATTTTTCCGAAAATTGTCCGGGGACCTCATTTCGGTGATCTATAACCCACGTTTTTCGGCCAAGAAATGACATCTCGACGACCCGGCTCGAACTTACCGGGAATTTCCGTCACGCCTTCGAGACAATGAGAAACGACTATTCCAACAGTTTTGTGCCCAAATACTAAGCATACTGCCACCTACGAGCGTTTCGACGTTTTTTCGTTAACGGGCTCAAAAGTCCCCCGTACGGGCTCATTTGGCCCCCAAATCTTRCTCGGACCCATRATATTATTGTATGAACCCATGGTAAAAATTTCGGAAATTTTTCCGAAAATTGTCCGGGGACCTCATTTCGGTGATGTATAACCCACGTTTTTCGGCCAAGAAACGACATCTCGGCTACCCGGCTCGAACTTGCCCGGAATTTCCGTCACTCCTTCATGGCCTTGAGAAATAACTATTCCAACAGTTTTGTGCCCAAATACTAAGCATACTGCCTCCTACGAGCGTTTCGACGTTTTCTCGTTTTTTCGTTAACGGGGGTCCCGTTGGTCTCATTTGGCCCCAAATCTTCCACGGACCATCATTTATCGATGAACATGGTAAAATTTTCGAATTTTGCGAGAATTGTTAGAGACCTCATTCGGTGATGTATAACCCACGTTTTTCGCCAATAAACCATCTCGGCGACCGCCGACTCGAATTGCGCGGAATTTCCGTCACGCCTTCACGGCCATGAGAAATGACTATTCCAACAGTTTTGTGCCCAAATACTAGCATACTGCCCTCTACGAGCGTTTCGACGTCTTTGTCGTTTTAGAAGAGTGAAGGTCCAAAAGTCCCCGTATGGGCTCATTTGGCCCCAAATCTAAATCGGACCCATCATATTATCGTATGAAACCCATGGTAAAATTTCGGCAATTTTCCGAAAATTGTCCGGGAGACCTCATTTCGGTGATGTAAGACCCACGTTTTTCGGCAGAAACAACATCTCGGCGACCGGCTCGAACTTGCCCGGAATTTCCGTCACGCCTTCACGTCTTGAGAAATGACTATTCCAACAGTTTGTGCCAAAGATACTAAGCATCTCTCCTACAGCGTTTCGACGTTTTCTCGTTTTTCGTTAACAGGCCAAAATCCCCCGTATGGGCTCATTTGGCCCCAAACTTCATCAAACCCAATATATTATGTATGAACCAAGGTAAATTCGGCAATTTTCCGAAAATTGTCCGGAGACCTCATTTCGGTGATGTATAACCCACGTTTTCGGCAAAACCGACATCTCGACGACCCGGTCGAACTTGCCTGGAATTTACGTCCGCCTTCACGGCAATGAGAAATGACTATTCCAATGTTTTGTGCGCCAAATAACTAGCATCCTGCCTCCTACGAGGTTTCGACGTTTCCTCGTTTTTTGTTAACGCGGCAAATAAGTCCCCCGATGGTCATTTGGCCCCCAAATCTCATCAACCCATCATAATTATCGTATGAACCCATGGTAAAAATTTCGGAAATTTTTCGACAATTGTCCGAGACCCATTTCGGTGATGTATAGACCACGTTTTTCGGCCAAGAACGACATCTCTGCGACCCGGCTCGAACTTGCCGGAATTCCGTCACGCCTTCAAGCCATGAGAATGACTATTCCACAGTTTTTGTGCCCAAATACTAACATACTGCTCCTACGAGCGTTTCGACGTTTCTTCTGTTTTTCGTTAACGGGCTTCAAAATCCCCGTATGGCTCCTTTGGCCCCCAAATCTTCATCGGACCTCATATATCGTATGAACCATGATAAAATTTCGGCAGTTTTTACGAAAATTGTCCGGAGACCTCATTTCGGTGATGTATAACCACGTTTTCGGCCAAGAACGACATCTCGGCTACCCGGCTCGAATTGCTTGGAATTCGTCATGCTTCACGGCCATGAGAAATGACTATTCCAAAGTTTTGTGCCCAAATACTAAGCATCCTGCCTCTCACGGAGCGTTATCGAGTTTCTCGTTTTTTTCGTTAACGGGCACAAAAGTCCAGTATGGGTTCATTTGGCCACCCAAATCTTCATCAAACCCATACATATTATCGTAATGAACCATGGTAAAAATTTCGGAAATTTTTCCGAAAATTGTCCGGAGACCCCATTTCGGTGATGTTAACTATACCTGGTGTTAGGATCCATACCCTTTTCATGTATTTTTCTAGTTAGATCTTGCCTTGTGGCGCTTCCTGCGCGTCGCCCCACAAGTGCCTGTAGAAGTAAGTCTTTAGATGAAGTACGGTCTAAGTCCTCTTTGGGTGGTTCCTAGGCAAATGTATTCATTTAATTAACCTCTTTAGGGGGAAGGTGATATATGAGAAGAATATTTCACACAAGCATTCTCCTACCCATGCTAATGTGTTAATGCCTTATGCCTTTTAGATATTGTGCATGCATTACATTTCAGCATTCCATCCCAAATCCCAAACTCAAATACAGATTCCCGAGTCTGGATCCCGTTGGCCCGCTTGACGTAGTCGGCCGTCCCAAGCGCGCGGACGCCCTTTGTAAAGAGAATCGCCTCACGTTGCTGTGTTGCTCTGAGGCCCCTTCTCGCAGAAGGCTTACGTTTCCGCCTCAAAGGCCGACAGCGCGCGCACGCTCCAGCGTCAAAACGCTAGGACCGTGACAGTTGTATCAGAGCAGGTTCGAAATAGCACCTGGAGTCCGGAAAAAGGAAAAATGAGTCGCGAAACATTGGAAGAAAGATAGCGTGGTCTAGAAGGAAAGTCGAAGAATGGAGCCTGGCCGAACACATTGTTATCGAGCAAGCCAAATGATGAAAGCTGAAGCAATGGTTCAGGTACTGAAATCGGAAAAGACGCTCTGCAGGAGCAATTGAACTTCGTCTGCAACCAAGCGATGAAGCATTGGAAAAATGTGATGAAATGAAGCGGCGCTGTAGGGAAAGCTTCCAAGGCGTTGGTGCGCGCCAAGATCAAACGCGCAAGCCGAAGGACAAAGAAGTACAAAACTTCTATTCGACATGGAACAGTTCTTCAAGTAGTAGACTGGACGAATCCTTGAAGTAGACACAGTGGTCCATGCATCTTGCTTATGATGCCAGCTCTGGTGGCGCACCAAGCACGCCGAGATTGAGGCGGGAAGTTGAAAATTGATACATGGGACGAGTTCAAGAAGGAATTCACGAACCAGTTCCTCCCAGAAAACACTGAATTATTGCCGAAGGAAGTTGCAGGAAATTAAGCAAACGGGCTCCATTCGAGACTAACGTGCGTGAGTCTCCGCATGATGCTCGACATCCAAGACATGACGAACAAGATCGTTCTTCAAATTCATCTACGGGTTGAAAGAACGGGCCCAAAGAGAATTGATGCGAGAAGCTCACTACTCTCGTCGGCGCCGTCAGCGCAGGCGGAGAGATCGTTGATTACTCCTTTGGAAAGGGAAAAACTCAGAAAAGAAGGACTCGCAACACGCCCCTCAAGCCCACTGCAGGCTCTCCAAGGACGCGTGGCGGCTCGCGTTGTCATCAAACTCAACAGGTTCGAATCGAGGCAAAAGGGGAGGCGACTTCAACAATCGGGTCATCCTCAACCATCACAAAGCAATCGGTTCATCAGGACCCTCAAAAGGATCAATCCTTGATAGAAGCAATTGAGCTGCCTAGTTGCGAAGGCCGCACAAGAGTGAAATGCAAACACATAAAGCGAGATTGACAAATCTTCAACAACGTTGCTCGGTCATGACTCTAGAAGATGAGTCTGACAAGGAGAACGAGTTGAAGAAGAAGAAGAAACCAACAACAGACGATGAGCCCGCCGATGTGCGCGCCGGACAATGATGTACGCGATGGGGCATAACGAAAAAGCACAACAGAAGATGAAGGACCAAAGTTGAGTATGCTGACATTCACTGGCTGGGCGTTAAGGCGCGCGCCCTGTGGACACGGGTGCGTCGCACAACTTCATGGACCTAAAGAAGCAAAGCGACTGGATTGAGGTCACCAACGATGGGGGGAAACCTGACGGCTGTTAATCCAAAGAAAACCAATCAAGGGTATCGCCAAACAAGTCCTGCAACGGTGGATGGATGCATGGGAAGTTGGCTCATTGGCCCCCAAATCTCATCGGACCCATCATATTACCGTTGAACCCACGTAAAAATTTGCGCAATTTTTCCGAAAATTGTCGGGGACCTCTTTCGTGATGTATAACCCACTTTTTTTGCCAAGAATCGACATTCGGCCGACTCCACAGCGAAAATTGCCGGAATTTCCGTACGCTTCACGCATAGAGAAATGACTATTCAACATTTTGTACCAAATACTAAGCATACTGCCTTCCTACAGGTTTCGACGTTTTCTACGTTTTTTTCGTTACGGGCTCAAATGTCCCCTGTATGGCTCATTTGGGCCAAATCTTCCTCGGACCATCATATTATCGTATGAACCATGGTAAAAATTCGACATTTTTCCCCGAAAATTGTCGGGGACCTCATTTTCGGGATGTATACCCATAACGTTTTTCGGCCAAGAACGACATTTCGGCGACCCGGCTCAAACTTGCCGGAATTTTGTCACGCCTTCACGGCCATGAGAAATGACTGTTCCAAGTTTTGTACCCAAATACTAAGCATACGCTCTACAAGCGTTTCGACGTTTACGTTTTTTTTGTTAACTGGGCTCAAATGTCTCCTATGGGCTCATTCGGCCCCAAATCTTCCTCGGAACCATCATATCTCGTATGAACCATGGAAAATTTTGGCAATTATTCCGAAAATTGTCAGGGACTCATTTCGGTGATGTATAACCACGTTTTTCGGCAAGAAACGACTCTCGGCGACACGGCTCGAACTTGCCCGGAATTTCCGTCACGCTTCAGCATGAGCACAAATGAATATTCCAACAGATTGTGCCCAGTATAAGCATACTGCACCTACGAGCGTTTCCGACGTTTTCCTCTTTTTCGTTAATCGGATCAAAGTCCCCTTATCGGATCATTTGGGCCCCAAATTTTTCGGCCATCATAGTATACGGTATAACCATGGTAAAAAATTTTCCGGCAAATTTTTCGCTCTTGAAAATTGTCCGGGACCTTATTTCGGTGATGTTAACCCACGTTGTTTCGGCCAAGAAACGACATCTCTGGCGACACCGGCTCGAACTGGCCTGGAAATTTCCGGTCACGCTTCACGGCCATGAGAATTGAGCTATCCAAAGTTTTGTGCCAACCATCTAAGCATATCTGCCTTACGAGCGTCTTGAGTTTTCTATGTTTTTTTCGTTAACCGGGGCTCACAAGTCCCCGTATGGGCTCATTTGGCCCCAAATCTCTCGTACCGATCATATTATCGTAAGAAACCCATGGAAAATTTCGGAATTTTTCCGAAAATTTGTCCGAGACCTCATTTGGTGATGTATAACCAAGTTTTCGGCAAGAAACGACATCTCGGGACCCGGCTCGAACTTGCCCGGAATTTCCGTCCGGCTTCTAGGATGAGAAATGACTATTCAACATTTTTGTGCCCAAATACTAAGCAATACTGCCTCTACGAGCGTTTCGACGTTTTTCGTTTTTTCGTTAGCTCAAAAGTCCCCGTATGTGGCTCATTTGGCCCCCAAATCTTCCTCGGACCATAGTATTATCGTATGAACCATGGTAAAATTTCGGCCAATTTTTCGAAAATTGTCGAGACTCATTTTCGGTGATGTGTAACCACGTTTTTCGCCAAGAAAGAATCTGGACGACCCGCTCGAACTTGCTGGAATTCCGTCACGCCTTCACGGCAATGAGAATGACTATTTCCAACATTTTGTGTGCCAAATACTAACATACTGCCTCTACGAGCTTTCGACGTTTTGTTTCGTGACGGGCAAAAGTCCCCGTAGGGCTCATTGGCCCCAAATCTCCTTCGGACCCATCATATTATCTGTATGAACCTATGGTAAAAATTTCGGAATTTTTCCGAAATTGTCCGGGACCTCATTTCGGTGATGTATAACCCACGTTTTTTCGGCAGAAACGACATCTCGGCGATTTCCGGCTCGAACTTGCCGTGAATTTCCGTGCCGCCTTCATGGCCATAGAGAAATAACTATTCACTACAGTTTTGTCCCCAAATACTAAGCATACTGCCTCCTACGAGCGTTTTCGACGTTTCTCTTTTTTTCGTTACGGGCTCAAAGTCCGTATGGGCTATTGGCCCAAATCTTCTAGGACCATCATATTATCGTATGAACCATGTAAAATTTTTTGAGATTTTCCAAAATTGTCCGTGACCTCATTTCGGTGATGTATACCCAACGTTTTTCGGCAATAAACGACATCTTCGGGACCCGGCTCGAACTTGCCCGGAATTTCCGCACGCCTTTACGGCCTAGAGAAATGACTATTCAACAGTTTGTGCTCCAAATATAAGCATACTGCGTCTGCCATGGTTTCGACGTTTCTTTTTTTCGTTAACTGGCTCAAAAGACCCCATATGGGCTCATTTGGCCAAATCTCCTAACGACATCATATTATCGTATGAACCATGGTAAAAAATTCGGCAATTTTTCCGAAAATTGTCCGGAGACTCATTTCGTGGTGATGTATAGCCACGTTTTCGGCCAAGAAACACATCTCGGCGACACGGCTCGAATTGCCGGAATTTCCGTCCAGCTTCACGGCTATGAGAAATGACTATTCACACAGTTTTGTGCCAAATACTAAGCATGACTAATCCTGCGAGCGTTTCGGCTTTTCACTCGTTTTTTTTCGTTAACTGGCTCAAAATCCTCGCATATGGGCTCATTTTGGCCCCCAAATGTCCTCGACCAATCATATTATCTGTATGAACCATGGTAAAATTTTCGGCAATTTTTCCAAAAAGTGTCCGGGGACCTCATTTCGGTGATGTATAACCCACGTTTTCGGCCAAGAAACGACATCTCGACGACCGGCTCGAACTTGCCTCGGAATTCCTTACACGCCTTCACGGCATGAGAATGATATTCAACAGTTTGTGCCCAAATACTAGCATACTGCCTCCTACGAGCGTTTCGATTTCATCGGTTTTTCGTTACGGGCTCAAAAGTCCGAGGCTTTTGCTATCTTCCCGACTGGCGTATTTCGATGTGAACCAGGAGGAATTTGGAAGATTTCGGAAAGGTTGTTCCACCATCTTGGGGGATGAATACCTCACGTTGATAGCAAGAAGAGAATCCTTCGTGGGTTGACCGGCTCGAATGCGAATCTTACACGCCTGTGTTTCAGCTGAATATTTCCACAGTTTGCCCAAACAGCACGCTCACAGCTTCGCTCCTCGTTCAACGGCATCCCGTATGGCCATTCCAAATCTTCCGTCGGACCCATCAGTATTTCGTATGAGACCTAAATGGTAGATATTATTTGTGCATTGTTCCAAATTGTCCGGAGACCTCATGTCGGTGATGTATAACCCACGTTTTTCGGCCAAGAAACGACATACTCGCGCACTCGTCAACCAACTTTGCCGGAATTCCGCCACGCCTTCACGGCCATGAGAAATCGACTCAGCGAACGTTTGTGCGCCAATATCTGAAGAGGTACGCCTGCACTCGGACGACGCCGTTTCGTAGTGTTTGATTCAATTTTTGTTTAACCGGAGGACTACAAGGTCGGGCCATGGTCCGCTCGATGGCTTCTGGCCAAAATTGCCGGACCCATGCGATACAAGTTTCAACATTGTGCGAAAATGTGGTCGGGGCGGATTTTCGAATGTGTCCGGCTCAATCAGGTATAATTACGCCAGGTGTTCGGCAAACCGACGGATCTTGGCGAGACCCGACGGACGTGCCCGTGATCTCCGCCCAGCGCTTTGCACGGCCTAGAGAAAGAGATTTCAACAGTGTGTTGTGCGGCAAAACTAAGCATACGGCCGGCCTACGACGGTGTTCGAACGTTCTCTTTTTCGTTAACGGGCGTAAGAAGGCCCCCTATGGGGTATTGGCGGCCCCAAATTTCCTGCTAAATGTAGTTATCGTATGAACCATCGTGGAAAATTTCGGATTGAAATTGTTTCGGAGACCTCATTTCCGGGTGGGTGTATAGACCTACTTTTTTCGGCCAAGGAAGACAACGCGGACCGGTGGAATTGTGCACGCGGATGTTCCGCCGCTTCGGAGACGGCGGGCAGAGAAATGACTTCGAGGGCAGTTAGTGGACCAATTATACTTAAATGCATGACTGGCTCCTACGAGCGTTTACGTTTCTCGTTTTTTACGTTTATACGAGCTCAAAGTCCCCGTATGGCTCTATTTGGCCCAAAATCATTCCCACCGCGACGCATCGTATATGTAGAACCATGGTAAAAGATTTGGAATTTTTCCGAAAAATGTCCGGAGACGCTCATTTCGTGCATGTATACGACCGACGTTTTCCGGCAGAAATGACATGGACCCGCGACGTTCGTTTTTCTTCGGAAAGCCCTTAGGGTCATTGCTAATCCGGCATGTGTTTATCGACAGTAATTTCGATTTCCGATTGTGGAGACCCATGCGGAAGAAATACTACTTCGCCCAGAACGTACACCGGCACCGCTAACCTGCTATTCAGCACGCCGTTCAGGCCTGAATACTACAGGGCAATACAGCATGACTGCTCCGACGAGCGTATCGCACATTCCTTCTCGTTTTCTTCGTTAACTGGCTCAAATCCCCGTATGGGCATTGCCCCGCCAAAGATCGTCTCCTGGACCATCATAGTATCGTATGAACCCACATGTAAAAATTTCGCGGATAAGTTTTTTCCAGAAATTGTCCGGATCCTCAATTTGGTGATGTATAACCCACGTTGTTCGGCGCAAGAAACGAACATCTCGACGACCGTGCTCGAATTCTCGCCGGAATCCGTCCGTCACGGTCTCTGTCGCATGAGAAATACATCCGAAGTTTGTGCCCAGATACTAAGCAATACTGCCTCACGAAGCGTTTCAGCGTTTTCCTCTTCTGTCGTTACGACGGGCTCAAAAGTCCCGTAGTCGGCTCATGTTGGCCCCAAACTTCTCGGCACCATCATATTATCGTAATGAAACCATGGCAAAGATTCGATTTTTCGAAAATTGTTCGCGCAGAGCATTTCGGTGAGGTGTAAACCACGTTTTTTCGGCCAAGAAGAACGACATCTCGGTAAACCGCGGTGTACTGCCCGAAATTTCCGCACGCTTTCACCCATGAGAAATGACTATACGACAGTTTGTGCCCAAATACGTGGAACAACTGCCATCTACAGGTTCGACGTTTCTTCGTTTTTTCGTTAACGGACTCAAAATGCCCGTATGGGGGTCATTGGCCCCCCAAATCTCCTCACCTCATCGATATCGTATGAGACATGGTAAAAAGTTCGGCAATTTTTTCCGAAAATTGTCCGGGGAGACCTGCATTCGGTATGTTCACGTTTTTCGGCCAAGAAACACACTCGCGGCTGACCGGTCCTCGAAAACGTGCACGATTTCCGATCATCCTTCACGGCCACTGAGAAAATAGACTATCACGACAGTTTTGTGCCAAACTAAGCATACTGTCATCTACGAGCGTTTCGAGTTCGCTCGTTGTTTCGTTAACAGAGCAAGAAGTCCCCGTATGGCTATTGGCACCCAATTTCTCGGACCACGATATCGTATGAACCATGGTAAAATTGGCAATTTTTCTCGAAAATTTTGTCTCGAACCATTGTCGGTGAAGTTCATGCCAGTTTTCGGCACAGAAACGAATTCCGGCGACCCGTCGAACTTGTCTCGAATTTCCGCAACACGCCTTTCACGGCCATAGAAAATGACTATTCCGACAGGTTTTGCTGACCAAATACTAAGATAGCTGCCTCTACGAGCTGTACCGTTTTTCTAGTTTTGTTCATACGTACTTCAGAAGGTCGCCTCGTATGTGCTCATCTTTGGCCCCAAATTTTCATCGACCATCTATTAATCACCGGTATGAACCATGGTACAAAATTGTGCGGAATTTTTTCCGAAAATGCCGGCACCTCATTCGGTGATGTATACCCATCGTTTTTTTCGGCCAAGAGAACGAATCCATCTCGGCTGACCGGCTCGAACTTGCCCGAATTTCCGCAGCGCCCTCTCAGGGCATGACAAATGGATATCTAGACAGTCTTGGTGCCAAACTACTGCGCTCAATGCGCAGTCCTACGAGCGTTTCGACGTTTCTCGTTTTTCTAAGGCGCTCAAAAGTCCCGCCGATGGGCTCTTGGCCCACAATTTCCTCGGATCGACCCATCATATATGATGAACCATGGTAAAAATTTCGCAATTTTCCGCAAATTGTCCGGAGCTCATTTCGGTGATTGAATAAACCCACGCGTTTTCGGGGTAAGGCCACAAGAAACGAGCATCTCGGAACCCAGCTCGAACTTGCCGCGGAAATTCCGTCCACGGCCTTCACCACGGCCATTGAAAATACTTTCACGACAGTTTGTGCAAATACTAAGCATACGCCTCTAGCGCCTCGGTCTCGAGCGTTTTCGACGTTTGTCGTTTCTTCGTTAGGGTCAAAAGTCCCCCCGTATGGGCTCATTGGCCCCCGAATCTCATCGACACCATCGATATATCGTACATGAACCTCACGGTAAAATTTCGGCAAAATTTTCCGAAATTGTCGCGAGTGACCTCATTCGGTGATGTATAACCCAGTTTTTCGCCAAAAACGACATCGTGGCGACCAGGCTCGACACTGCCGAAAATTTCCCGTGCGAGCAAAACTTCAGGGCCATCGGAAATGACTATTCACGACAGTTTTTGTGCCAAATATAAGCAACTGCCGTCCTACGAGCGTGGTTCGAGCGTTTTTCCTCGCATTTTTTCGTTTAAACCGGGCCTCAAAACGTCGACGTATGGGCTCATTTGCCCCCAAAATTTCTCGGAGCCATCATATATCGTATGAACCATGGTAAAACCTTTCGGAATTTCCGAAAATGTGTTCTCGCGGGGTTCATTTCGGATGATGTATACCCAAGAGATTATGGCGGCCAAGAACGACATCGCTGGCGAACCAGCTCGAACTTGCCCGAAAGGTTCCGTCACACTTCAGGCCATTGCGACAAATGACTATTCAAACAGTCTTGTGCAAACTAAGTTATCTGCCCTCTACGAGCGTTTCGACGTTTTCATCGTTCTTTTAGTTTAACGGGGACTCAAAGTCCGCCGTATGGGCTCACTTGGGCCCAATCTATGGGGACCAATCAGTTATCGTGATGAACATGGTAAAGAATTTCGAATATTTTCCGGAAAATTGTCGGGGTGGCACCTAATTTCGGTGATGTATAACCCACGTTTTTGGCCAGAAAACGAGCACTTCGGCGACGCTTCAGCTCGAACTTGCCTGAAATTTTCGTCACGCCTTCATGCATGACAATGACTAATTCTACACATCTTGTGCCCAAATACTAAGCATATTGCCTCTACGAGCGTTTCGACGCGTTTCACGCGCGTTTTTATTTCGTTAACGATGGTGAGAGCTTCAAAAGTCGTGCCGTATGGGCTCATTTGGCGCCCAATTTCCTCAGACCATCGATATTATCGTATGAACCATGGTAAAAATTCAGATTTTTCCGAAAATTGTCCTGGTTCAATTGGTGAAAATGTACTACCACGTTTTTCGGCCAGAAACGACATCTGGACGACCACCTGACTTGCCCGAAAATGGTTTCCGTCACGGCCTTCAGGGCCATACGACAACACTCGCAATTCCAACAGTCTTGTGCCCAAGCTACTAGCATAGGGAGCGTGGCGATCCTAGGAGGTTTCGAAGATAGATACGTCGTTTTTATATAGTTAACAAGGGGGGTCAAAAGTCCAAACGTATGGGCTATTTGGCCCCTAAATCTTCATCGGACCCAGTATATTATCGTATGACCCATGGTAAAAATTTCGGCAATGTTTTCCCGAAAATTGTTCGGGGACTCCATTTCGGTGGTGTATAACCCCCGTTTCGCGCAAAGAAACGACATCATCCGACACGCAGCCGAACTTGCCCGTAGAAGTTCGTCACACCTTCACGGCATGCCCAAAGACTAATCCAAATCTTGTGCCGAATTACTGAAGGGTCCATAACGAGCGTTTCGACGTTTTTCTCGTTTTTAGTTAACGGGTCTCACAACAGTCCCCGTATGGCTCATTTGGCCCCCAAGTCTTCATCGGACACATTAAGTTCGTATGAACCCATGTAAAATTCGGCAATGATTTCCGCAAATGATTTCGGGGACCCGTCATTTCGGTGATGATAACCCAGTTTTTCGGCCAGCGAACAAGACATCTTGGGGACCCCACGGCATCGAATACAGAGAGACACAGAAATTTTCGCGTCGCACCGTGTTCATTCTCATTGGAGGGAAAATCGACTTTCGAAGGCCATGACAAATGACTATTCAACAGTTTTCGTGGGCCAATACTAGGATGTAGGTTTCACGACTTCTCCTACGAGCGTTTCGACGTTTTCCCCTCGTTGTTTTTAGGTACAAACGGGTTCATATGTCCCCGTTATGGGCCATTTGCACCGTCGTCGCAAATTTTTGTGACATCTGGTTCTGTATGAACCCATGGTAAAAAACTTCGAGTCAAATTGTTTTTCGAAAATTGTCGGTGGACTCATTGGTCGGTGATGGTATGAACCGCCCGTTTTTCGGGCTGTGTAGACCATCTGTCGGCGACCCCAGCTCAGAAATTGCCCGAAAGTTCCTCACAGCCTTAAAGGAACCATGGGAAATACTATTCCAACAGTTTCTGTTGCCGCAAATACTATGCATCTGCCTCTAGAGCGTTTCGACGTTTCTGGTTTTTTAGTTAACGGGGCTCAAAAGTCCCCGTGTCGGGCTCATTTGGCCCCGCAAAGTCCGCATGCTCGGAACCCATCATAGTACCTAATGAACATTTGTAAAAATATTGACAATTGTTTCCGCACAATTTGTCCCAGAGACCAAAGACGTGATGTATAACCGTTGTTCGGCAAGAAACGACATTTCGGCGACCCGGTCGAACTTAGAGAGAGTTTCCGTCACGTCCTTCACGCCATAAGGACAAATTGACTATTCCAACAGTTTTGTGCGCATTTGGTTTGTGCGAGCAACGGGACAACGCTCCTCGCGTCTCAGTTTGATTAGATATCGTGTTCCATGTGAGTTGGTTACGCTG
>SNQN01001716.1:41070-88352 GCA_008642245.1 Bassia scoparia | reverse complement strand
ATGAGATCATCATCATCAAGGAAAAAATTACGAAGTAATATACTCTGTGCAAGTGTATAGTGCTTGATTGCCAAGTTAACACACAAGAAGAAAAAATAAAAGGATGAAAAGGATGTTAGCAATAAGGACTGAATTGACAAAGGCTAAATTAAGCTGCAAAGAAAAAAAGAGTTGACTATACATTAATCAATTGCAAGTTTCAATCAGTAACTTAGACTAAATAATTTAAAAAAACAAGGGGTAAGTTGATACTCACAAGTCACTCGCTGTCTTGGCAGAGGCTATATTAAGGAGCCAGACTCCGTAGAATTGCTAGTGGTGCGAGAATAATTCAGTATTTCCAGAGCAAAAATGTAGTATCCTAAACAACAAAAGCAACTAATTTCTTAAATTTCAGGGCAAAAAACAAACAATAAAGAACAAAAACAAACTACTTCATGAAAAACTGAATATGCAACATACTCAAAATCAGAAAACTAAATTAAAAATTCGAAAATAAAAAAAAAAAAATCAGATAACGGAAAACTAAACTTAAAAAAAAATCAGAAAATATAAAGGTTCGGGACACAAATTAAAACAAGTAGTGAGTAGCAGTAAATAAACCATCAATTGCGAAGTTGAGTAATGTCATACTCATAAGCAACAAACACACCATCTAAAATGCTGTTTTTTCTACCAGCAATCTCAGCCAAAAAATAATCAGATGGTTTTTTCTACCAGCAATCTCAGCCAACAAACATACTCCAAGACTCTATAATTAAACACTGATTATCATCATTCATTTTCCCATTAGTAAACTAGAAATTATAGGTACATAACCCTAAACTAATTCAACGAAAAATCTACCCATAATTCACAAAACATCCAACATAAAATTTCTAGGGGAAAAAACCAAATAATTTCCATAAAAATCCAGAAGATTGAATAGGCTTTTTTAATTTCCTATTATCATTGTTACTTATAAAAAATTTGAAATGAATGAACAAACACTGTAATTCCAAACAAGACATTGTGGGTAATTCCAAAAAAATCTCTTTGAGACATTTTATCAAACACCTAGTATGCAACAAGTGCTATACATATAATTGATGTAATTCTATACACAATAACTTATAAAAACCAAAAAATCACAGGATTATTGGAGAAATTGCACTTACACAAAAATAAAAAAAATCCAATCAATTATATATCAACACAATTACAAATTCCAGCAACTTGTAATTAGGAAAAAAAATGGAAAAGATTAATCTGAAGTTAACTAAAAAAGGCGAATTTACCTCGAGAATTAAGGGATTCGAATTTCAAAGCAAAAAATTCTTACGGCCTAAATTACTTGTGAATTGTTGTTGAATTGGCGACAATGGAGCAACAACAATAGTGTACGACCGAGTAGGAACGACGAGGAGCACCTGCAACCACATGAGTAGTGTCACCTCTTCTGTTATATAATATATAGATGAAAAAAATTTCATGAAAAATTATCTGTTTGACAATTAGATGTGTGTATAACAAACCATTAAACAATTCTACATCACAAAATCTATAACTTACCCAACCCCATCCCCTAAACAGCCCAAAAATCGACGCAATTAAGCGAGATATTTGTTTAAAATAAAGAGCAACGAAACCCTAAAAATGGTGGTTTAAATATCGAAAAATAAAAAATAAATGGAGTGAGACAATGAAGCGAGATGTCGAATGGAGTGAAAAACCTTAACAATGGCGAATATTGAAATTGCAATGGATGGAGATTCAAAGAAGTGAGAATGTCGAAGGGAGGAGGATGAAAAAGGAGCGTGAGAGAGTGAGAGAGTGAGGGAGATGAGACGACTCGTGATAAGTGATTGAAGACTGAATTCAAGTTGCAACTTTCTACTTAAAATTGCTATTCATATTTTTCCAAAAAAAAAAGATTGAAAATTCTTTGATACGTTATTTATAACCATCAATATATTATTAGTTACAAATACTAGGTGTAGTCTATCTTAATCTCATTATAAGTAACTAACATTTCTTTTTTCAGTTACTTTTAATTTTATTTGTAACTTTCATTATTCAGTTGGTTACATCTAACGCGTCACATTTTACATTAGAGACAATGCGATAGGTTAATACATCTACCGCGTCACATATTACATTAGAGGCGACGCAATAGCTTTATGCGTCACATATTACATTAGAAGCTACGCAATAGCTTTATGCGCCGCATATTACATTAGAGGCGACGCGATAGGTTAAAACACCTACCGCGTCGCATATTACATTAGAGGCGACGCGATAGGTTAAAACACCTAACGCACCCTATATTACATTAGAGGCGACACGATAGGTTAATACACCTAACTCATCAGATGTGTATAAGAGACAGGGCTAGGCGCCTGGCCCATGGTGCCAACGCCTAGGCCAGGCGTTGGTGGCTTCTGTAAAAAAAAACGAAGGTTGTTGTCATGGTTACAAGGTGGTGGTTCCTGGATGTCATGGGATGGGGTGGTTGTCATGGTTACAAGGTGGCGTGGGGTGGCTGCCATGGTTACAAGATGGTGTTATGGTGGTGCATATGTTAGTGGGTGTAAGGGTAATACGGGAAGTTCACACAAAATGTGGACTTTGATTCCAGTAAAAGCGGACTTCGAATAGTAATCCCCATAAGTAATTTATAACCATCAATATATTATTAGTTAAATATTAAGTGTAGTCTATCTTAAGCTCATTATAAGTAACTAACATTTCTTTTTTCAGTTACTTTTAATTTTATTTGTAACTTTCATTATTCAGTTGGTTACATCTAACGCGTCACATTTTACATTAGAGACAATGCGATAGGTTAATACATCTACCGCGTCACATATTACATTAGAGGCGACGCAATAGCTTTATGCGTCACATATTACATTAGAAGCGACGCAATAGCTTTATGCGCCGCATATTACATTAGAGGCGACGCGATAGGTTAAAACACCTAACGCACCCTATATTACATTAGAGGCGACACGATAGGTTAATACACCTAACTCATCATATATTACATTAGAGGCGACGCGATAGGTTGTATCTGACGCGTCATATATTACATTAGAGGCGACGCAATAGGTTAATATATCTAACATGTCATATATTATTTTAGAGGCGACGCGATAGGTTATAAATCTAATGCGTCATATATTACATTAGAGGCGATGTGATAGTAACATATCTAACGCATCACATGTCGGCGACACGATATGTTTTGTCTAATGCGTCATATATTACATTAGAGGCGACGCGATAGGTTAACATATCTAACGTGTCATATATTATTTTAGAGGCGACGCAATAGGTTATGTCTAACGCGTCATACATTACATAAGAGGCAACGCGATAGGTTAACATATCCAACGTGTCATATATTATTTTAGAGGCGACGCGGTAGGTTATGTCTAACGCGTCATATATTACATAAGAGGCGACGTGATAGGTTTAGATATCTAACGTGTCATATATTATTTTAGAGGCGGCGCAATAGGTTATAACTAATGCATCACCTCTTATATAATATGTGACGTGAAAACTTTATGCGTCGCCTATTACCTAAAAGGCGACGTGATAGGTTCTTTAAAAAATATTCTCAACTCTATCGCATCCAACATTATCAAAAGAAGCGACGCGATAGCTTTATGCGTCACATATTTTACATGTCCGACACAGTAGGGGTGGTGTGTTAGGTGTTTTTTGTAGTAGTGAAACTTGTAATGAACTTTGGTGATTGGGGTGGATGAAGGTAGTAGATAGTAGTAGTGGTTGTCATGGACTTAGATTAGTTAGATTTAGAAGTAGAAAGGGAGGAGAGAGAAAAGGGAATGGGTGGTGAGAGAAAGTAATGATATGGATTAAGATTTGTGTGAATTAGTATTAAATGAGGTTGGTAAAAGAATGGTTTATATTTTTTGTAAGGATATTTTTGTCATTTAACGTCACAAAATACTTATCAGTTTTTATCAAACAACTAAATTTTACCAAACACATTTATAATAAACAGTTGTCAACTCCGTAGTCAAATCCTCCAAATAGAAAGTTAAAACTCTATCAGCAAACTCTAAACTCTATTTGCCAAACAGGGCCCGTATTTGTTTTTCTCCCAAAATAAAATTTGAGTAGAAGTTGAAGAAAAAGTTGAATTTTTTTGAATATTTATAAAGAATGAAAAATTTAACCGTTTGATAGAAAACTAAAATTAGGAGAAATAATTGCAAAATTGATTCTTCCATTGAAAAATGAAAGATGAAGGTGAAATAATTGCAAAAAAAATTGAGTAAAATAAGAAAGTTAATGAAAAATTAGTAATGGATGGCATATGAAATTAAAAAAAAATAAAGGAAATTAATGAAAATTTTGATTGGAATATGAAAGGATTTGAAAGAGTAAATTGCGTGAATTTGGGAGAATGAATGAAAGAAAGAAGAAAGAAGATGGGAAGATGCGTGCATGTTGTACTGTTGTGGTCCATTTTCTTTTCTTTTTTTTTACTTTTGATTTTTTTTTGGTATTAAATTGGGTTGGGCTTTAGATTGAGCCCCATAAAATTGGGGGCCCTGTGCTGTTGGTCACTTTGAACAGCTAAAGGGCTGTGGCTGCTTATAATACATGGCAATCTTCTCAAATCCCCAACAAACTACGGAGTATATCTTATGATATAACGAACTATATCGTATGATATAACGAACCATGTCTTATGATATATCTTATAGTATAGAAAAGAAAAGATATTTTACCCAAAATATATCCTATCATAACTATCTAAATATATCTCAACACCCCCCCCAGAAGAAAATCAAATTGAGATTTGATGAGAGTCTTAGTAAATATGTCAGCTAATTGTGATGACGTCGAAASATTAGTTGGCGAGATTAAACCTCATCACGAACAAAATGACAATCAACTTCGATGTGTTTTGTATGTTCGTGGAAAACAGGAAAATTTGCAATGTGTAATGCCGATTCACTATCACAGAATAACTTAATTGCTTTAAAATGATGAACACCTACACTCAACAACAATCCTTTTAACCACTTTAATTCACAAGTAATTGCAGCCATAGACCTATATTCAACCTTTGCGGAAGACCTTGAAACTGTATATTGTTTCTTTGTCTTCCATGAAATAGGAGATTGATCCAAAAAGAAAAGCCAAACTGATAGCGAACGACAAGTAAGAGGACAAGCCGCCCAATCCGAATCACCCCAACCTTCCAAGGTTAATTCACTGTCAGCACGGAGCAAAATACCTTGACTTGGAGTCCCTTTCAAATATCCCACAACTCGAAGAGCCACTTCTCAATGATCAATGCGCGGAGCTTGCATAAACTGAGACAAAATATGAACTGAATAGGCCAAATCTGGTCATGTAACTGTACAGGCGCCGGGGCGTCACCGGCCCGGACTAGGTYCGATCCCTTTACTCCGGGGGGTACAATTTAAGGGCGGCTCGATTTGTTTGCTAGAATTGAATTTTTGCCTTTTGCATATTGTGAGTATGTCTGGAGTTGTGTGTTTATACTCGAAATGAGTAAAGGAAGTCGCCACGACACTTATTTTGGGAAGCTGCGGAACCCGTTTTAAGCCTTGCCTATAATTGCATAAAGCAAGGCAAAGGACTTCATGTCTGGTAGTGCACCAAAGGTCTAGATTAGGGGACAAGGGTAAGGATGAAGTAGTGCACAACACCCCCCGCGTCAAGCAACCTCTACTCAGTTATTGCGAGTTCATTGTCCGAAAGACAACAACAAACAAGTTTTCGTTTTAAACCCTAAGCATGTAAAGTTACTAGGCGGGTTGTTTAACAGAATACTATGCAAATAGTGTCTAGTTTGTTGTGGCATGTGTTGTTAATTCCGTATTTCAGGAGMCTAATGTCGGGTGTCCATAGTTATCTTATTAGGCGCGAGAACAAGAAATTTGTCGGTCTTTGTTAAATCATATTATAAGTCTGGGATAAGCATGCAAGCACTTGTGCGAAGAAACAAAAGTTATGCCTTAAGATTAATTTTAATTTGAATTGCCAAGTTATTAGTCAATATTACATGCAAAATTACATAGAAAGTCGAATCTCTAAACAAAAATGCAAAAGGGGGTTTAGAATTGAGACGTTGGCTTCAAACCTACCTCACAACACGATGTCGAAGACKAAGGACGTAGCTTCGGACCCTTAGGAACCCTTTTCGAGCCTTAGCTACCTTGAAACCTCCTAGATCTAATGCAAAAGAGTGTTTTTAAATGTGTTTATAAGAGAGTATTTGAGAGAGAGAGAGAGAGTATGAGAGGCGTGAAATCCTTCTCCTAAGCGTGCAAAAGTCGTGAAGTTTAGAAAAGTTGTTGAATGGTCGTAGGGGGGTTTGTATTTATAGGAAATGGCTGAAATCGGCCAAAAAGGTAAGGAACTGGGTGCAATTACGCCAAAAAAAGGGCGCAATTACGTCCAAAAYTGGGCGCAATTACGCCCAATATTTACCTGATTTAGGCCGATTTGTTTTGCCTTAAATAGGGAGATCGTAATGAAATAAAATAGTGATAAAATCAAATAAATATGCGCGTGATTTTTTACGATTGCAGCTGATTAAATTACAATTCTCGGGATATTTGGCTTCCTCGAGACGCTTGACTCGAGGCAAAAAATATCCCGGGGTGGTCCGCTTTGCTTGGTTTTGCGTTTTTGCTTAACAAATTCCTAAATATTAAACCATAAAATCGAAAATTTATGGAAAAATATGTAAAAATTACTTGTGAAATTTATATTTTGTGTTAAAATTTCGTGAATTTTGGAGCTGTTTTGATAATTTAATTAATTATTGCAAAATTAATTAAATTGTTGGAAACTCTGAAAAAACGCAAAAATGCTTAGAAAAATTCAGAAAAATCTTGAAAAAAATCTTTAAAAAAGAGTCTAAAAATAAGTTACAATTATTTGAAAATTTAAATTTACTTTTTGAGTTGCTAAGTGCCTGGAAAAGGTGCTCGGTGTAAGGGAACTTGCCTTTTTAGGGCTTGTCAGGGTTCTAACTCTGTCGATTTGACTTGTGTGTTGCGAGGGGTGTTTTATCATTGGTCGTCTTGGGCTAGGGACAAATGTAGGTATCTACAGTAACCGTTAGATAAATCAAACGTCCCACAAGTCGTCGATATATTTCAAGATCTGTCAGAAGCTCTCCAGTTGCAAGTTTAAGCTTATGATTTTGTTCTATAGGAAAACCACTTGGTTTGGCCCCTAACGAACCAACTTCAGAAATAATATCCAAGGTATATTTGCGTTGACATAAAAACAAGCCCGAAGAACTACAAGCTACCTCAATCCCCAAAAAATATTTAAGTGTTCCGAGATCCTTCATTTTAAAACAATCGCTAAGCTAAGATAGGTTTTGAATAAGGTGAGTGCAGTGGAATCATTGTCAGAGATAATAAGACCATCAACATAAACTAAGACATTGATTTGAACACTACCTTTAGTAAATGTAAATGGTGAATAATCAGAATAAGACTTATGAAAACCATACCCTTTCAAAGCAGACACCAATTTTGCAAACCAGCATCTAGGAGCTTGTTTTAATCCATACAAAGATTTACGCAACCGACACTCTAAAGATGGATCAGAATAAGAAAAACCTAGAGGTAATTTCAAGTAAACCTCTTCTTCAAGATCACCATGAAGAAATGCATTATTATGAACATCCATTTGATGTAACTCCCAATTCTTGGAAGCTGCAAATAGCAAGAAAAGCACGAATTGTAGTCATTTTGTCAACAGGAGCAAAGGATTCTGTATAGTCAATCCCTTCTTGTTGGTGATTATCCAACACTACTAATCTGGATTTGAGTCACTCTACATCTCCATTTGACAAATATTAAGTCTTGTACACCCATTGACTACCAAGAGCTCGTTTTCCACGTGGAAGAGGCTCTAAGGTCTACGTGTCATTACCTTCTAGAGCTTGTATCTCATCATTCATGGAACGACACCACTCTTTCGATTTCATGGCTTCTCTAAATGATTTAGGGTCTTTATCCTTAATTATAGTTGCAAGTAATTTTCGATAAATTATAGATTAATTGTCACAATTTATATAATGTGCTATAGGATAAGGAGTACCTAAGGAGTGAGTGGAAGAGAGAGAATCGGATGATGGACCATTAGCAAAAACCGTGTGTGTCACATAATCTTTTTATAGAACATTTGGATACTTTTCCCGAAGACCACAACCCAATTTCGGTGTACTAGATTGATCTAACCCAACAGGCCCATCAGAAGGTGAAGTTAAAATAAACTGTGTTGGTGGCCAGGGATAGTGTGTTGTTGGGTTGGCCCTGTGAACATTGCACAAGTAAACTGTTATTATCGGAAGCATCAAGTGGGTCTTCGTGACCATTATCAATATTTTGAGAAGTCGAAGTATGAGAGGTATTAAAAGAATTAGGCTCATGAATATTAGTTTGAGAATTAGGCACAAAATCATCATGATTGAAATAATTATTAGTATCATCCTCATAAATTATTTCCGCAAATTATCATGAACATAACTATCATGCGCATTTGGAAATATATTAACATCTTCTTGACACTTAAATGGGAACACTTCCTCCAAATATTTCACATCTCGTGACACAATAAATTCCTTTGTTTCTAAATCATACAATTTCCATCCCTTTTTACCAAACAGATATCTTACAAAAATACACTTTTGACTCCGACTTGCAAATTTATCACCTTTAGTCTTTTGATTGTGAGCAAAACACAAACACCCAAAAGGTTCTAATAGCACCAAATTAGGGTGGTTTACCAAAGAGCATCTCAAAAGGTGTTTTGTTTTGTAAAACGGAAGAAGGTGTACGATTAATTAAATGAGCAACAACAAGAACACATTCACCCCAAAAATAAATAGGCAATTTTGCTTGGAAACGCAATGCCCTAGTCACAGTCAAAATATGTTTATGTTTCCTCTCAAGTCTCCCATTTTTTTGTGGAGTTCCCACACAAGAAGTTTGAAACAAAATACCATTCGCCTTAAAATAATCAAACAAACAATTAAATTTAGTTCCATTATCACTTTGAACAACTTTAATTGTTTGAGAAAAATGTCTATAAACCATTGCAACAAATTAAAGGACATAAACATTTGAAATACCCCTAATTTGTCAACCAATAAATAAACCCAAACTGCTCTCGAATAATCATCAACTATTGTCAAAAAATAACGAGATCCACAAGACGAAACATGTCGATATGGACCACAAATCAATATGTATTTTCTCAAAAATTCTAGAAGCTTTATTATCACTTAAAGTTAACTTATCTCTTGGATGTTTAGCACGCATATATACCTTACACCCTTTATCCAAACAAGCTTTATTATTTCCGACATGAGGAATCTTTTTAACTACCTTTTCAAAAGGATGCCCTAGTCGACGGTGTCACAACTCCAAATTTGATGTTGCGTCAACAAAATATATCTTATGATATATCATATAATCTAGGAAAAAAAAGATATTTTACCCAATATATATCCTATCATAACTATCTAAACATATACTCTAAATATATCTCAACATATACTCTCTTTTTTCTCTCTTCTGAAAATTTCACCATTTTTGTTTTAATTACTTCTCTCTTTATTAGACCTATATATTTTTTTCCCAATTATGAGGTGCTTCTAATGATGGTTGCGGAGGGCAAGGGATATTAACGTTGTAGACACCTAAATGTGTCTCCCCAAATGAGTAACCGATGATGAAACATATCACGTTTCGTGATCGATTTGTTTCTAAAAGAGCATTTGAACTCGTGAAAAGCTCGAAATATGTGAAGTCAAGCTCAAAATCATGTGCCGAAGGTCAAATAAGAGGCAAAAAGTATTTTCTTTTATTTCTTTTATTTATTTTCTATTTTTAGAATTTTCTATTTGGTTTTAGGATTTTTCAAAATAAATTATATTGGTGATTTTCATTATTTTCACTTTTCATTGCATTCTTCTCATTTTTCTGAGTTCACCAGTATTTTTAGATTATTTTTCCGATTTTCTATAATTTCTTGATTTACAATATTTACAAAAACAAAATACACAAGAAATACATAGAAAATCAGAAATACTTAAAAATACCCAAAAATACTTGGAATGTTCTAGAACCCTCTAGAACCGTATTTCTTGCATAAGAAGTGTCTAGGTTCATGCAAAATCCAAAGAGAATCAAATTTTCGTATAATCTGAGAAAAGTGAGCATATATACGCTCAAACTTAGCTAATACGCTCCATGGATCGTATATGCTCAAGATCGAAGGGGGATCCAGAATATCAAGCGTATATACGCCAACTGAGCGATATAACTTTATACGCTCAGTTTGAGCGTTTAAGCGTATATACGCTCATTTTTGTTTTTTGCGCCTATAATACTCCTACGCCTCATTTCGAGATACGACATACGTTGCTAGGCTCGCATACTCTCTCCTCTCTCACTCATACTCTCTCACCACTAAAACACAAAATACGAGTCTAATAGTCTTTGAAAATCAACGAGCGAAATCAGGTATAACTCTGAAGTTACTACCACCACCTCATTTGTCGCCTTCTAACTTGATTAATAACTATTCGAGTCTCAATTCATTAATAATGTAGAAACCCACCCTTTTAATCGCTTCATGTAAATATGTAGGATTAATTATCACTTTTTGGTCGTTTTCATTTTCATTAACTCTATTATCCTTCTCATTTTCTTGTTGTCATTAATGTTGCTTGTCATTACTAACGTCGTTCTTGCATTTGTATAGGCAAGCTTTAAGAGGCGCTTCTTCGTCAACACACATGTTTGTTTGATTGTTTTAGCGGATCGACAAAGGAGCTATCATTTATTAATAATTTCTAACGTTTTGTTTGTTCAGCAACAAGGTAAGGGTGATATATTGTATGCATATTGTATATATGTTGTATTGCATTTCGTTTGCTCTTTAACTAAAGACCGGAAATTATGTGAATACATTAAAGTCAGATTAATTATGGACAATCGGCTTCTAGGCACCGTATTAATTGATTAATATCAAGTGTTCACGATTCTAGGATAGGTAGTCGTTTGTGCATAATAGAAATCCATTTTTTAGTAACTTAGGTAGAGCGGCAAATAAGTGTTCAAAATTGCTAAGATGTCGTGCATCCAATAATCGTGCTTAATGGAATTAAATGAGACCGAGTAGAGGCCGCTAACATGCGGGCGGATTGGGTCAAAGTTTCAATCCGTACCAGTCCCGAAACCCACGAACTGGTTACTGGATTAGAACGTGGGGCCATTGTTTTGGCACCAACGTTTCGGGCGTCCCGGATTAACCTTTACAGGCATGGTGCAATCCCTTACTCGACAACATTACCCAACGCACTCACGTGCGGGTTCTATGGCTCAAGCCCACAACCACACATCGATGTAGGCCCAACCCCCCCCCCCCCCACCCCTCGCAGGGTTGGCACACGGTCTACAAACGTGTATGGTGATTGTGGGGTCATGAGTCAAGGTCGATTGTGACCTTTTGTCGGTCATAGGTCGAGTTGTACAATGGTTTTGGTGTGGCGGTTGTGGCGACGGATCGGGTTGTAGTGGCGGTGGTGTTGGACTATTGGCGTCTATGTTAAAGAGGCATCACAAGTGGCAACAATGGAGGTTGTGATGTGAAATATGGCTTGACGTTGAAGATGATGCTGATGTGAGAGAGTAAAGCTAAACTTGTATTTGGGGAATCCAAGTCCAAGGGGAGTGGGAGAATCATGTTTAAGGTTAGTGGGGTACTGTAATTCAACTAAATTGTTGAATTGGAATGGAAAAAAGCTAAAACAAATACTTACTAAGGAAATAGAATTATTTGATTCATTTTCCATTTCCTGATTACCTGCTACCAAACATGCCCTAACTATATACTAAGGCTTTGTTTGTTTTACAAAGAAAATAAATTTCATTGTGAATTTATAATTCATTAAAAATAATTTCCCTTTCAAACTTCATGGGAATTTGACATGAGTTGTTTGATTAACACTTCAATATTTTAGGAATTGATTTTCTATGGTATAAGTTATCTAAATTGATTTTTATTTTAAGTTAAAAAAATTGACATTTAGAGGAAAGAAGATCAAATATTTTTACTAATTAATTAAACAAGGAAAATTCTATATGGTAGCATTGTTGCTTGGTTTTTTCTACGCGATGGCAACTAAATTTTTCTTATTCTACACCGTGGCCTCGAGGTTTTGAGAATTGCGATCCACACCGTAGGCTCGAGGTTTTTATTTATATATACAGTGACATGACCCAAATTTAAACCATTCCTAACCACCTAACCCACATCCCCAAATTAAACCACCCAACCACCACATGTCTCTTTCCTCCTTACCTCACCCAACCGCCACCTAACCTCACGCAACCAGCCCCACCTCTCTCTCTCTCTCTCTCTCCTCCCTCATGCTTTCGTATGCCGCACTAACCACCACACCCCACACGCGAAGGTGCCGCGACCCCAACCACCTCGATTTGATGCATCGCGCCGCCACGAACCACCATCCACCATCCTCGAGCCACCAACGTGGCCCAATTTCCCCTTCCCCAAAAATTGTAAAAAAGGAATTCGAATTTGTTGGGGGAATTGGAATTAGAGGGATTAAATAAGGGAAATTCAAAAACCCTAATTGAAGAAATCGGCTTGGGCAGTGACTGCGTGGTGAGGTGGAGAGATGGCGACAGTGGGATTGCTACGGTGGCAGTAATGGGGGCGGTGGTGGGGGGGTGCTATTGGGAGGTAAGGAGGAGAAAGATAGGGGGTAGTTGGGTGGTTTGGGGAAGTGGGTTAGGTGGTTAGGAATGGTTTGAATTTGAGTCATGTCACCGTATGTAAAATCATAACGTCGAGGCCACGGTGTGGAATTTCCAAAATCTCTAGGCCACGATGTAGAATAGGAAAATTTTAGTTGCCACTGCGTAGAAAAATTAAAATCATTGTGCTACCATGTAGAATTTCCCATTAAACAAATTGGTCCCACATTAACCACACTACATGGGAAATTCCATTTCCAAGGAATTTTCATTTCCAACAATTGATGTTCATCATACATGTTCATCATTAACCAAACAAAACATGTTCATCATACTTCCTAGGAACTAGAAATTCTTAGACTTTTTATGTCGTTCAACCAAACAATACTTAAATAAAAAACCAGAACTTCTACTTCACACGTTTTGAAATTTTTTTTCCCTTTTTTTTATAATCATTAAATATAAAAAGTAAAAAAATTAACAAAACATTGATCGAATTATATCTGAAAAATATTAAACATTTATAACTCTATTAATAATTAAAAAAAAAGACAAATATCACTTTCTCGTTAAAATTTTCCCTCCAAAAGTCTTTTCTTTTCTTTTCACATAATAAATAATAAATATATAGTCCCTCCATTTCATATTGTTTTGTAAACTTTTCCCATTTGGTCGCATATTGATTTGTGCATTGTGTTTTATTCCATTTTTTTAACATGTTTTTACTATTTTTAAATAGGGTTTATTATTAAAAAAAATAGTAGAAGCATGTTAAAAAAAAAGGAAAAGGTGTGGAGCAGTGGTTTCAACCCCAACTTTAATCTCAATGGTCGAAAGTTCGAATCCTCATACCCCCTCCTTGTTATAAATGTACCGCTTCCCTTGTGACTTATTCGTACACAAAAAAAAACCTAACTTTTAATAGGGTAGACCTGCAATTTTATCTTACTTAATTTCCCCCTTTCACATTATTTCTCTCCAATATATTTTTGCTTTTTGATCCAACTTCCATTATAATAGTTTATTCCTTGTTTTTTCCCAAGTAGTAGGTGAACAAAATAATATGGAATTAAAGGAGTACTATATATGGAGTATTTTGTTACATATCTTTTCATATTTTTTAAAAAAAATTATATATGTGAATTAAAAAAATTTATGTAATACATAAGGAACAAGGAAGGGGGAACAATGGTATCTCCCTATTTAAATTACCCTTCTACTCCCATAAGAAAGATATAATCACACTACAATTAATAATGAATACAAAACATTTCCAAAAATACGCCAATCAAATCAAATTTTACCACAATCAATGCACATCAATCAACATTATATTCAAGAAAGAAAATAAAGATAAAAATTTCCCAAAATTTTAAAGATTGCAAACTATAAATATTTTAATAGTAAAAATAGTTTTTTTTCAATTAATTATTTATGCACGCGATGATTTGTTGTTATTATTATTATTGTCATTTTTTTAGCATAAACATGAATAAAAATTAAACATTGGAGATATTATTTTGCTAAATATTGTTGTCAAGTTTTTGTTAATATCAATTTTGCACACTTATTTAATAATTTTTTTTTTGCTTCTAAAAATTCGATTCAATAAACGCAAATGAAAAAACCATGATTTTTCAATTCATTTGACATTAAGATTTACCATTACTCACACATCGCATACATAAATAACTAGTGTCTTATTAGAAAGGAAAAGTCTAATATATTTTGTAAAAATAGTGTAAAACTCAAAGACAATGTCTTGAATACATCTAGTGTAAACTAAGTTATCGTACACCAAAACGTCACTATATGTGTTTTAATATACTCCCACAACTTAGTTTGTTTCCTTTAGTTTGTCTAAGCTTCTTAAACAAGCTCATTTTAATCTCAGGTTGAAGCTCTTACTCATGTTGATTTCAAAGGTCTGTGGTTGCTTGAACAGTTCGTTGTCCCCATTGTTGTTTGACTCGAACCCAGTCAAAATCAATATGGTTGTTTTTGTATTCTTATATTACAATATATTGTACACTCACATGAAATGATTGAAATCCATAATATTTTGACTTCAATTTAATAATCCCGGTCCAGATCTTTGTGCCAGTTTTCAAAGGATCATGGTGGTGTGTGGCCTTCTACTTGAATAGCTCGGAGGTTGTTGTTATTGATCCTATTGAAGCCACTACAGAAGTCGACGTGCATCATCTTCAACTCCTGAAGCTACTAAGTGACATGATATTTTATTCATTATCAGCACAGTTTATATATTTTCATGAAGTGGTTGTAATTTAAGTTTGATGCCATATTGTAAAATTGGGAATAATTGCTTGAGTATTATTGATCACCCTAATCCTTATTTATATGTTACAATCAACCGAATATCTTAGGATCAATCACAATCCCGGAAAATAAGGAAACAACTAAATATATGCAATATAAAATATTCTCTCACGATATTACTCAAAAACTACCATATATCTCGTAACACCCCCCTCAAGTTGGAGCATGAGGATTATGAATGCCCAACTTGGAGAGTAGAGYGTCAAACTGTTGCTTACCAAGCGCCTTAGTAAAGATGTCAGCCAATTGAGAGGATGTAGAAACATGAGACGGAACAATCAAACCCTCAGTAATTGCATCACGAACAAAGTGACAGTCAACTTCAATGTGCTTCGTCCGTTCATGGAAAACAGGATTCTTCGCGATATGTAATGCCGACTGACTGTCACAAAACAATTTAATAGCCTTGGGATGATTCACACCTAAACTCAACAACAGACCTTTTAACCATTTCAATTCACATGTAAGAGCAGCCATAGAMCTGTATTCAGCTTCAGCCGACGACCGCGACACAGTAGGTTGCTTYTTGGTCTTCCACGACACAGGAGACTGACCAAGAAACACAAGCCAACCCGTAATGGAGCAACGAGTAAGTGGACAGGCCGCCCAATCAGAGTCACACCAGCCCTCCAGAGTCAAATCACAAGCATCACTAAGAAGAATGCCCTGGCCCGGTGTACCCTTCAAATATCGAACGACTCGTAAAGCGGCCTCCCAATGCTCAGTTCTAGGTTCCTGCATGAACTGTGACAGTATATGGACAGAATACGCCAGATCCGGACGAGTAACAGCAAGATAAATCAGCCGACCAACAAGCCGACGATAAGACTCCGGATCAGCAAGCAATTCGCCACTAGCTAAGCCGAGTTTATGATACTGTGCAATAGGAAAATCACTCGGCTTAGCACCTAACAAACCTGCTTCAGAAACAATATCGAGWGTATATTTTCGTTGACATAAGAACAAACCCGCAGAACTCCTGGCAACCTCGATGCCGAGAAAATATTTCAAAGGTCCCAAGTCCTTCATTTTGAAGCAATCACTAAGATAGGACTTAAAAGCACACAAAGCAGCGGAATCGTTTCCAAAGACGATAAGGTCATCAACATAAACTAGGACATTGAGCTGTATTCCTGACTTAGTGAAAGTAAACAGAGAATAGTCCGAAAAAGATTGAAGAAAACCGTACTCTTTCAGAGAAGTGACAAGTTTCGCGAACCAGCATCGGGGAGCCTGTTTCAAGCCATACAAAGACTTACGCAATCGACAAACCAAAGTAGAATCAGCAGTGTCAAATCCGGGAGGCAACCGCATGTAAACTTCTTCATCYAAATCACCATGCAAGAAAGCATTGTGAACATCCATCTGATGGAGCTCCCAGTTCTTAGATGCTGCAATAGCCAAGAAAGTCCGAACAGTAGTCATTTTAGCAACAGGAGCAAATGTTTCTGTATAATCAATACBTGCCTGTTGATGATTGCCAAGCACAACTAATCTGGATTTGAGTCGTTCGACATTGCCATCGGACAAAAACTTTGTCCTATAAACCCATTGACTGCCTAGAGCACGTTTCCCGGGAGGTAARGGCTCCAAAGTCCAAGTGCCATTGGCTTCTAGGGCACGAATCTCCTCTTGCATTGACTGTCGCCACCCATCATATTTCATGGCTTCCTTAAAAGATGTGGGATCCGTAGTGGCCACTACAGCTGCAATGAACTGACGATAATTTACAGAAAAATTGTCACAACGAATATAATGTGCAAGGGGATACGGAGTACCTGGAGGCGAATCAGAGACAGAAGCCGAGGGAGATGGACTATTAGCAAACACGGGATGAGTAACATGATCACGAAGCTTAACAGATGGGTACTTTATACGAAAGCCCCGACCCATATTATCATCAAGCCCAGAAGGCGGTGGTTCAGTACCACCAGTACCAACTGTCGTCGAGTCTTCAGTAACCGAAACGGGCTGCTCCGCACAGGAGTCAACACCTTCTGGCTGGACAAGCTCATGAGTCAGCACAGAAGGAGATACAAGCTCAGAATTCTCATGTGCAGAAGCCGTATCGGCCCCCCATGGAGCATAACTATGCACCGCAACATCACAATCCTCATCACAAACGCCAAAATCCGCAAAATCCTCATGGATATCACCCTCAAAACTCCCATCGGTCTCAATATTCACATCCTCAGGACAGGCAAACGGAAAAACATCCTCAAAAATCTAACATCCCGAGAAACAAAAAATTCTTTTGTATCCAAGTCATACAACCGCCAACCCTTTTGACCAAATGGATAACCCACAAAAACGCACTTCCGACTCTTACTAGCAAATTTATCACCCTGTGTTTTTTGATTGTGTGCGAAACAAAGACATCCAAAAGTGCGAATAGCATCATATGTGGGTGATTTTTGAAAAAGAACKTCAAATGGAGTTTTATTTTGAAGGATAGGAGTCGGAGTTTGATTAATCAAATGAGCTGCAGCGAGAACACACTCACCCAAAAAAAAAATCGGCAAACTAGCCTGAAAACGCTTCCCACACTCAAAATGTGTTTCTGCTTTCTCTCTACCCGCCCATTCTGTTGTGGCGTGCCAACACAAGAAGTTTGAAAAAGAATTCCAGTATCACGAAAATAAGGAAGAAGGCATTTAAATTCAGTTCCATTATCACTTTGCACAACTTTAATAGTTTGACCAAATTGACGATCAACCATAGCAACAAAAGACATAAACATCGAATAAACTTCCAACTTATCAATCAATAAATAAATCCAGACAGCTCTCGAAAAATCATCCACAATAGTTAAAAAATAACGAGCACCACACGAAGACTCGTGTCTATAAGGACCCYACAAATCACARTGAATTTTTTCAAAAATTCGAGAACAATTATTTTGACTTAAAGGAAACTTGTCCCTATGATGTTTAGARCGAAAAYARACTTCACATCCTTTATTCAAACAACTCTTAGACCCACTAACATGAGGAAGTAACTTAACCACTTGCTCGGAAGGATGTCCCATGCGACGATGCCATAACTCCACATCAGAAACGGCCGTAACAGCAGACACCACCGCGGGTTTGCTAAAATAATATAGTCCATCCYGCCTAGCTCCCGTTCCAATCAGCACCTTCGTTTGGTCTTATATTAAACACACATCAGATTTAAATGTGACAATTGATTGCAATTATCATTAAGTTGTGACATCGAAATTAAATTGCAGTGTAAGTCAGGAACATAAAGGACATGATGAAGAGTAATCGTATCCGACAATGTTACCGAACCCTCCATAGACGCAACCACAGTGGCGCCATTCGGCAATCCCAAAGGACAGTGAATAGATTTAATATCAAACAACCAAGAAATATTACCAGTAGCATGATAATTAGCACCGGTGTCAATGATCCAAGAAGAGTCGTCGAACTTACCACTCAAGCGATTATCGGGTATGCTAGTAATACCAAAAAAACCAGTGATAGCTTTCCACTGTTCAGCAGTAAATACTTGATTGGTAGAGGACGAAGACGAAGTCGGAGACGCAACCGGACCTGCAGTGGCAGCATGCGCACGTGCCACTCCACGACCAGCACCTGCAGGAGAGGATTGACGAGCACGATCCCCTACGGTCCACCCTTCTGGATATCCCACGACCTCAAAACAGCGAGAGGCATCATGCCCACGTCTGTTACAATGAGGGCAAACACGCAAGGCATAGCAAGTTGAAGCCGTATGGCCCGGCTTCTTGCAGTGAGTGCAAACCGAGGCTGGTTTGTCAACAGAACCACGCCCACGACCACCCCCTGCACGAACAGCGAACCCCACAGCAGGCGGAGGCTCGTCCCGAACACGATCAATACCACGAACAAGCTCCTCCTGAGACACTTGTTGATATGCCTTGTTCAAGGATGGCAGAGGATCTTGGGCCAAAATATTARAACGAACCTACGCATAGTATTCGGGATACAAACCAAGCAAAAACTGTTGCAACATATCATCCTCTATGTTTCTCATGTTGCTTACCCACATCACAAGTACACTTTCCACACTTACAGTGAATTAAGGGTTGTAACTTAGCAAGATCATCCCACAAAGCTTTTAACTTGCCAAACTAAATGGAAACAGACATATTYTTCGATTGTTCACATTTATTAATTTGGGATTTTAATTGTTGAATCCTAGGGCCATTAACAACACCAAAACGCTCATGCAAATCATCCCACAAACGTTTAGCGTTATCGTAATTGGAAGGCATAGACCGTACCGCAGGATCAATCGTGTTCATTAACCACGACACAAGCATGCATTGAATGACCACCCAATCGTCCTTCGTTGCTGGAGGAAGAGGACCCATGATCGAGCCATCAAGAAACCCGAACTTACGCCGAGACGAGAGGGCAACGAAAATAGCGTGTGACCATGTATCGAAATTATCAAGCTTGAGGCGAGTCGAAGTAATATAATCCCCTGGTCGATCATGAGCGCCAAGGTAGAATGGATTGTTGAAGGCAATGGTAGAAGAAGACGACGGCAAAGAGGCATCTTCACCAGCCATCGTTGTGTTTGAAGAAGAAGAAAAAAAAATTAACCCGCTCTTGATACCATGTAAAATTGGGAATAATTGCTTGAGTATTATTGATCACCCTAATCCTTATTTATATGTTACAATCAACCGAATATCCTAGGATCAATCGCAATCCCGGAAAATAAGAAAACAACTAAATATATGCAATATAAAATATTCTCTCAAGATATTACTCAAAAACTCCCATATATCTCGTAACACGTATCAGACTGGATCAAATCACATAATAACTTAAGTAGTGATAGCATATGGATTATATTATATGTTAAAATAAATCAAACCTCATTGTGTCTAGACCTAACTGTGTGATGCTAACAAAAAGCATTAAAACTCTAAATCACATAACTAGTTGCATTGACTTGTTTCATCCTATTGTGTAATCACCGACAAAAGTGCGGATTGGATAACCTCTTGCCATTCATTGATCCAACATGCATGCCTGTCCTTGAAGAGTGGTAATCTTGAGCGACGAAAATGAATGAAAGGAGTTTGTCAAGAATCTCTTACTCACAAACTAGCCTTGAAGTATATTACTGTATTTATATGCCACAGCTAATTTCCAAGATATAATGCCCTTTTGTACCTCATCCCGTGTGGATTTTGATCCAGTTGGAAATATCTGGTTAGGAATCTAATTACTTACATTGGGTTTTTAGGCGTTCACTATTAACGCTTTTTTGTTTGTAAGTACATTGAATTTTAAAGCCTTCACTACGTACTAATGAATTAGGTTATCAAAACAACTGTGAGCGTATATGTTCCAAGATCAGATAATTAAAGCAAAGGACAAGAGACTACATAATGTGACTTTATAATTTATAATATGTCAATGCCAATGTACCGATTCATTATAAAGTTAATGCACATAAAGTTAATTCTAAATGAATTATAAAGTTTATACAAAGTTCCATTACATCAGAGTACCATATAGATTAGCCATATTTATTAGTTCCATTACAAAGTTCCATTATATGTTCTATATGGTAGACCTCTGTTTTCGTTTTTTCTACATGGTAAGCTTTTATAAAAAAAACAATGTACATGGTAGACCTGAACTTTTAATTATTTCTTTATGATAGACTTTTTCGTCTTAAATTATATAAATATCTTTAGTTAGGGGATTACTTTTTTTAGTTTATGTTAACCCATGTTTGCTATGGTTAGTTATGTTAACCAAGATAAGATTTATCATATTTTGATTGCAATTTCTCATTGTTCCGGCCCACCCAAAACTGGGCCAGGCCCAATGATCTAATTACGAAAATGCCATTATTGATTGCGTTGACCAGTCAACAGAAGATAGCTTCTTGGAGAAGCAGCCTAATAGAATTCTGTTAGGAGATCTTCTAGATCCTTCTGATGGTTGGCTAAATTACGATCATGCCCTCATATTGCCTATAAATAGGATTGAGGACCACAGAATCAGGGGACCAACTTTTGTGATTTCTGACATCAGTACACATTTTCTCTCTCTAAAAACTCTCTCTCTCTCACTTTTTCTCTCTCCCTCCCTTTGCTGACTTAAGCATCGGAGGTGGTCCCTAGGGTACAAACCCCTGGGCCCTCTGACTGCCTTTTCTCTCTCTTCAGGACACCTGACGCGCATCTCCGGCGAGCTTCCGGCGAATATTCCGACGAAACTCTCAAGAATTGACAAGCGTGATTTGGAATCCCTATTTTTAAATTCCAGGTTTTTGATACCTTGAACAATTGGCGCCGTCTGTGGGGATCAGATCAAGAAGTCAATGATGGCACGCATTACAAGAAGTCGCAGGAACACAGATGCTGAGTCACCAGCAGCGTCAGAAACGAATGTCAGAAACTCTGCAGATGTTCAGTCTCAACATCAAGAAGCAATCCAGCAGCCAGAACTGGTGACGAGGAGAGATCTTAATGACCTGTCAGCGAAATTTGATCATCAATTTTCAGCACTCATCAGAGAACTAGATGCTCATTTCGCTGACCTGGAACGAGTCATTCCAGGAGTGCCTCAAGAAAATCCAGTGCCAGCGCCAGTTCAAGAACAGGCGCCTCTAGTCCGTGCTGAACCGGTGAATAATGGACACGGGGAGCCAGTGGCGGATGGGGGGACAGATTGTTCGGAGCCTTCGCAGACCGTTCAACTTTGCCAGCAGATCTCGGGAATCTGCACGGCACCTTCATCCATCGCCTCCTCCGAGTCCTAGGGCGACTAGCAGAGTTCGTCCAAGAGTAACAGTGCCGCAACGTTCTTCGCCAATTCCTGGATCCCGACATGACAGACCGGAGGTGGCGCATAGGAGTAGGGCGACCGCGACAGTAATTCGCGATGCGCGGGAGATAATCAACAACCGGAGGCGAGAGCGCGGGGAGACCAACAGAATTCATTCACCTAGGCGATCACCAGCTCGGCGGTCACCAGTCAGGCGGTCATCTAGCCGCCGATCCCCTGCTCGTCGCTCTCCCACTAGAAGACATTCAACTCGGCGGTCACCCACTCGAAGAACTTCGAATCGGACTAGGAGACATAGGCGATCACGTGAAGAAAGTTCTGACGAGGAGGAATCAGAGACTGTGGCTGAAAGTCTTCCCCGGGGAATTCTTACTTCTCGGACACCTCTCAGCAGAGAGATTCTGGAAACCGTTGACAGAAGGAAGGTCAAAATTCCAACACTAGACCCATTTGATGGAACCACAGATCCGGATGACCATATGGCCGCTTATAAGGCGCAGATGGGCGTCCAGACTGAATGTGAAGCTTCTTGATGTAAATTCTTCCCAACTACCTTAAAAGGAATGACGCTTACTTGGTTTTGCGAACTTCCCTCAGGATCTATCACAAATTTTACTGTGTTAGAGGCCCTATTTCGGCAGTAGTTTATAGCAGCAAAGCGCCATGAGGTTACAACTGTAGCCTTGATGAGTTGCAAACAAGAACCAGGTGAAAGCTTGAAAGATTACATAAAGCGATTCAACGCAGAATCCTTGAAGATTTCCAATTTGGAAGATGCTGTAGCTTTTGCGTCCTTATTGACTGGGCTACGTCCAGGGCATTTTAAGCAGGATCTGATGATCCAAGATGTGAGGAAGTACTCAACTGCCATGGAAATGGCGCAGAGGTACATTCGTGCCTCAGAAGCAAATCAGAGTGATCCTCCCGCTAAGAAGAAGTTTGAAGACAAAAGAGACCGCTCTAAAGGCGATCAGCGTAACGACGATCGGCGTGATGATAATCAAGGTGGCGACAAGAAGAGAAAGTGGCGAGATGATGGCGTCGATCCCCGATACAATGTAAACAGAAGAGAAATTTTTCTTGACATTAAAGAGAGCAACATGCTCCCAAAGCCCCGACCTATCCAAACATTCAAAAATCGAAGAAACAAGAATTTGTGGTGTGAGTACCACAGGGATTGTGGCCATACTACTCGGAACTGCAACGAGTTGAAGCGGGCATTGGATAAACTTGCCGATGAAGGAAAGCTCAATAAGTTGTTAATAAAGATAACGCCAAGAAGAAGAAACCAGCTAATAGCGATGATACTGATGTTATGGTGGGGGTAATTGCTGGYGGATTAGCATCAGGCGGCCCCAGCAACAGAAGAAGAAAACAACACTTATATGAACTAAGCAGTGCCGGCCATTGGGCTGTGCAAACAGCCCAACAGCACAGGGCCCCCAAATTAACAGGGCCCCAAAATTAGAAAACAAATATATTTTATTTAGTTGAATAGTAAAAGCAGAAAGTGTGTTGTGGTCCAGTGGAGTTACATGAGTTTTATTATGCTTGTTTCTTAGGCGTGGGATCAAACCTTGAAGGAGTCATTTGCTAGTTTTTTTTTTGGGTTGTTGTGAGGCTTAATATACTCTTCTAATGTTCTAGGCGTCTAGCCTTCCTCTCTTCTACGTTGCTATTTTATTATTACTAATTATTTGTTTATCCTTTTCTCTTTATTGCATGTATCTACTTTGACTATATTTTTTCCCTTTCATGGATGAACTTCACACAACAAATCAAAATTCATCCTCCCCTAATTTTCTCTCTCCTATGGATTAACTACATCTCTTTCTTTATTGATTTACAAATTGTGAGTTTTTTTTATAATTTTAAAAGTTATGTTACTTATGTATAGTATAATTTGAACTAAAAAATATCAGATATGCATTTTTTTATAATATTCAGGGACACTGAGGGTCCGAATTTTAAGATTTGAACAGGGCCCCAAATTTTAACGGGACGGCCCTGGAACTAAGGCATCAGGTTGCGGATACAGCAAAATCCTCCCCACCGCCCTGTCCTACTATGGTTTTTGACAACAAGTCCTCCAACCCAGTTAGCTTACCTCATGATGATCCGTTGGTTATTGAATTAAAGGTGGCGAATGCGAGGGTACGGCGAGTACTCGTTGATTCAGGAAGTTCTTCAGACATAATTACCTATGAGTGTCTCAAACAATTGAAATATGGCGATGAAAAGCTCGAGCCTTTGTCCCAACCATTGGTAGGCTTCGGCGGGCAGAATGTATATTCCAAGGGCACAATTCGCCTGCCAGTGCGACTAGGCGAVAAGGGACAGGGGCGCTCATTGATGATTAAATTCATCGTGGTCGATATTCCCTTACCTTACAATGTGATTATTGGACGCCCCTTACTCAATCAGGTAAAAGCGGCGATTTCCACATATCAGTTGTTGCTGCAGTTCGAAACGGATAATGGAGGAGTGGGAAAGTTATACGGCGATCAGAAGTCACCAAGAGAATGCTACGTTAACAGCCTGCGAGGTGTAAGTACATCAGATTCCCCATCCAGTAGTAGGAAGCGAAAAGAAAGTGAACGTGATTCTACGGTGGCCCCTATGGATGTATACATTGCTGAGAACTCAAAGCATTACTCTCGCCCAAGACCATTTGATAGCCATGAAGAAGTCATGATTGACAAAGATCCAGCCCATACAGTACGAGTGGGGGCCAATTTGGAGAAGGAGCTAAAAGCTCAGATCATAGGCGTTTTGTGTGAATACAGGGACGTGTTCGCCTTCTCTGCGAATGAAATGCCAGGTATCTCCCCAGAGATAATGCAGTACAAGCTAGGAATCAAAGAGGGTTATAAATCAGTTAAGCAAAAATTGCGCCATCAAGGGCGAGAGCGATGTTTGGCGGCATCTGCAGAAGTAAAAAAGCTGCTTGAAGCGGGTTTCATTCGAGAATGCCAATATACCGAATGGCTGGCCAACGTCGTATTGGTCAAAAAGCCAAATGGTACGTGGCGCATGTGTGTGGATTTCACAGACCTCAACAAGGCCTGTCCTAAGGACGATTATCCACTTCCTAAAATTGATAAGCTTGTTGACTCTACTGTAGGGCATGCCCTCTTTAGTTTCATGGACGCCAATGCTGGCTATCACCAGATCCCCATGTCTGAGGCGAATCAAGCACACACTGGCTTCATTACTAATCAAGGAGTGTATTGCTACAAGGTGATGCCTTTCGGCCTTAAAAACGCCGGGGCTACCTACCAGAGGTTGGTAAATAAAATATTCGACGGTCAGATTGGCCGGAATATTGAAGTATATGTAGATGACATGATTGCCAAAAGTAAACTTGAGACTGACCATATTGCTGATCTCAGGGAAACATTTGAATCGTTGAGAAAGTTCAACATGCGGCTCAATCCCCAAAAATGTGTTTTTGGCGTTCGAGGCGGAAAATGCCTTGGATTCCTCGTGGATGAGATAGGCATTGAGGCGAATCCAGATAAAGTACAGGCGGTACTGGATATGCAATCTCCCAGGAATGTGAAAGAGGTGCAGCGATTGACAGGGTGCCTGGCGGCTCTGGGGCGATTCCTGTCTAAATCGGCGGATAAAAGTCTGGCCTTCTTTCAAACTTTGAAGAGATCCACATTCAAGTGGGATGAAGAGGCGGAAATGTCCTTCCAACAGCTGAAGAGACACTTGGCGGAGATTCCAAAGTTGGTATCGCCCTTGCCAAAGGAGCCCTTGTTCATATATTTGGGAGTGTCAGAATACACCTTAAGTGCAGTATTGGTTGCAGAAAGAAGCAAAACTCAATTTCCAGTCTACTTTGTTAGTCATGCATATAAAGGGGCGGAATCAAGGTATTCGATGATAGAAAAACTTGTGTATGCATTGGTGGTGGCGAGCAGGAAGCTAAAGCCTTATTTTCACGCCCACCCCATCACGGTTCTTACTGGTCAACCAATCCGCAAAGTCATCGAAGGGCGAAATCATTCAACCAGGATGACTGAATGGGMCGACGAGTTGGCTGATTATGGCCTTCAGTACGAACCTCGGAGGGCGATCAAGGCCCAGGCGTTGGCCGACTTTATTACGGAGTGTACTAACCGCCCATTTGTGAATACAGAAAATCCATGGGAACTGTTCGTGGACGGTTCTTCCACAAAAGGCGGAAGTGGGGCTGGAATATTAATCAAAACGGATCTGGGGGATCACCTAGAATACGCAGTGAGATTTGGTTTTACCGCCTCTAATAACAAAGCAGAGTACGAAGCTTTATTATTGGGAATGCAAATGTGCTTGGCAGCTGGGGCTAAACGTGTTGCAGTTAAGTCCGATTCGCAGTTAGTAGTTAGCCAAGTAATGGGCGAGTTTGAGGCTAAAGAAGACGCCATGAAGATGTAACTGGGTAAAGTGGAAACTCTGAGGGCTAAATTTGAAAACTTTGAGATCAAACACATACCTAGATCTGAGAATCAACAGGCTGATGCTTTATCCCGCCTGGCAAGTTCGGCGGAAAATGAAAGCCCTCGTACAATTACTTGGGAAGTGTTGAAGGAGCCAAGTATCAATGAGACAATGGCGGTGCTTGACAGGGGCGAAACATGGATGAGTCAAATTATTCAATACTTGGACAAGGGAGAATTACCCCAAGACGAAAAGCAAGCTGAAAGAGTTAGAAAACAATCTAGGTGGCTTTTGTGGCATGACGGGAAGCTATACAAGAAATCTTACACTCACCCTTTATTGAGGTGTATTACCCTTGATGAAGGCGATTATGTGTTAAGGGAAATCCATCAGGGGGCTTGTGGCAGCCACCAGGGTTTTCGAACCTTGGCGGGAAAGGCATTACGATCCGGCTATTATTGGCCAACGTTGAAGAGTGATGCCTAGGAGTTGGTGAGAACCTGTGAAAAATGTCAGATAAACGCCGATATACCACGCCTCCCAGCCACAGGTCTGTCCGCCATCATGCCTACATTATCGTTTGATAAATGGGGAATGGATTTGATGGGACCTTTCCCGCCAGCCACAGGGCAAAGAAAGTTTCTCCTTGTCGCCATTGACTACTTTACTAAATGGATAGAGGCTGATCCTTTGGCAACTATATCTGAGAAGTAGATTTAGTAGTTCATCTGGCGTAATATAATTACTCGTTTTGGAATCCCAAGGGCACTCATTGCTGACAATGGGCGGCAATTCGAAAGTGATTCGACACGGCGATATTGCGAACAATTTGGCATCAAAGCTCAATTTACTGCTGTTTGTCGCCCACAAACCAATGGGCAAGCTGAAGCGGCGAATAAGGTGATTCTTAGGGGCATAAAAACTAAGCTTGAGGGGGCTAAAGGGTCCTGGGTGGATGAGCTACCTGGAGTCTTGTGGTCCGCCAGAACCACTACCAAAGAGTCAACAGGACACACGCCATTTGCATTAGTGTACGGAAGTGAGGCGGTTCTTCCTGTTGAAGTTGGCATTCCATCGCCCAGGGTCACCTATTATGAACATTGGGCTAATGAAGAGTCCAGAAAAGCTGATTTGGATTTATTACCAGAAGTTCGTGGCGACGACCTATTACAGTCCATCAGCTATAAGCAAAAGATTACGCGATATTTCAACAATCGAGTTCGCCCACGCCAATTTTCCAGCGGCGATTGGGTCCTCCGTAAGGTGGAAAGTACGGGTAAGGATCTACGAATGGGAAAGCTGACYCCTAATTGGGAAGGGCCGTATAAAATAACCGAGGTTATCAGGCCAGGTACTTTTCGCCTAGAGGATGCTGATGGGAACGCCCTACCAAGGCCTTAGAATGTAAACAATCTGCGTCGTTACTATATTTGATTACATCAACGCTGGGGCATGTAAGCCATGTAAGGCGTATGTCTTGTACATAAATAACATTGATGTAACCAAATTTTATATCAATAAAGATAATATCAGAAGGGCGTTTAGGCATAGACTTGGTTACAAGATAATGCCTCCCCTTTGATATAGACTTTGAATATTTTTGCCTTGCTTATGATTGAAGTGTCTTTATTTTTTGTTACACTTCTCGGATCGCCCATTTTTTKGGGGGTTTATTTCATTGAAGCGTTTTTCGATGTACTTAACGTATCGCCTGATTTGTTTGGGGGATTATTTCACTTGTTATCCGCCCATGCAAGATAATGCCACACTTTTCAGATCGCCCAATTTGGTTGGGGTCTGAGTAATAATGATAATCGCCTAGTTGATTAAGTGATGTTAATTAATTTTGCTACGGTTTCGGAGCGCCCGGTTTTTAAACATGAGAGGTTAGTTGGAATGCGCCCATGGATTGGGTTTGGTTTCTTAAGCTTATGGGGTTATCCCTGCCTATCTTTTTACCGCCCGGGCTTGTCACTTAGCAGAAATAAAGACGAATTGGCGAAAGTAACAATTTTCATTAAATAAAACGAAGTACATGAAAAGTAGTTCATAAATTACAAGAAGCAAATCAACGTTGCAGATACAATAGAAGCTGAATAAACTAAGGCTGCTTGGCGTCAGGAGCGTTGGGCTTCTTGGCGTTGGAGGGGACAACGTTAGGCCTCTTTCCGCCTTTGCTGGCGGAACCAGAACTCGACTTCTTAGGAGGTGGGACTATTGGGTCCTGATGTTAACTACTGGAGCTTTGGGATTTATCTTTGGCTTTTTAGCCCCCATTAGGTGAAGCATCAAAACACCGCCCCACCTGAAGATCTCTCAGGTTAATTCTCAAACCTGAAGAACGTTGTGTGCACCCCACCTGAGGCAGCCTGGTTCTTGGAGCCTCCAGATGCTTGAGGCTGGGAGGCCGCACTGATGGCTTTCTTTAGTGTCTGCGGCAGCGTTGGCAGCTGCCTCCCTGTTTTGGCGAAGGGCAGCATTCTTCAGAGTCTTTCTTTGCCCTCTCGGTCCTGGTGCCTCCGTCCTCTCCTTGCTTTGGCGGGCGTTCTGAGCTTGGTCTCCGCTGCTTGGCCTTTTCCTTAGCCAGGATTTTCACCCAGGGCGCCTGGATTTCATCCTTCTTGCCAGGTACCACCATATCAGCAGCGGCGAGAACCCTGATTTTTGTCTGCTCAGAGATCTTCTGAGACATGCTGTAAACAGCCTCATCCCGCCATTTTTCCCCTCAGGGCTCTCTTGCCACTGAAGGATGGCAGCTTGGCGTTTTGAGCTTGTGTAGCCTCAGCAGCCTTCAAGCCTGCCAATTCCTGGGGACAGTGGCCAAGTCCCCTTCAACGTCTTTCTTTGCCGCCTCAGTTCTTCAGGGCGTCTTCGCAGTTTTTGCCCTCTCTTCCATGGATTGCAGGGCGTTGGGCATGCTCGTCTTTAGGTTGTTGATCTGCAGCGTCAGATCTTCAACTTCTTTTCGATTTTGCCAGTTCAGCGCCTGACGATTCCTCATGGAGCAATGCCTGGGCATATGCCTCAGACATCCCATGGAGCCTGGCGACAGCTGTTCAAGGCGATAAGGAGTTAGTAAAAGTCTTAACACATGTAAGAAAAAAGAAAAGTTATAGAACGCCTACCTCAAACCAAGCTTCCCTCAATGGAAAAAAGTGTTTCTTGTCCTCCTTTTTAATTACTTCAGCATCCGCCTCAATCGAATGCATCTCAGCAGCGTCGGTGCAAGCTCGGGGTCGAGCTTCACCTCTGTTGGAAGCTCGGTGAAGGGACCCCAGCGTACTCATCTTCACGACGGGGTTCATGATCGTCGTTGTCCCCGGCGTTTTGGACGGTTTCTTCACCGCTGGGCTCCCTCGGCGATCTCCTCTCGTCTTGAAAGAGGTGTGCTCGCCTCATCCTCAACCCCCGTCTGATCCTTTGATTATATCCAGCAAAGGGGGTTTGAGTTGGCTCGTTGTCCCAAAAGCATTTTAAGTGGGCCGTCAGCCTCCTCAGTGGCCATCAACGCCCTCGACGTTGTCCGCGCGCACTTTCATTCAGGCAGTCTTCTTTGTGCTCCTTTTCTGAAAGGAAACAGCAAAGTATTAGATGAGGCGAAAATGAAAAATATATGAAAGAAAGTAGGATGACTTACTGAAGGAGGAGGGGGTTGGGAATAGTCTCTTCCTCAAGACAGGCTGTAGACACCTGAAAATGTGTCTCCAAATGAGTAATCCGTGAGAAACATACCGCGTCTCGCGTTTGTATTCGAATCACAGAAAAGATGCTTTGAATTCACAAAAGTTGGAAATACGCGAGGATTGTAGCTCGGAAATATTGAGCAAAGGTCAAGCAAGGCAAAAAATATTTTCTTTCGTTTTTTCAAAGGTTTTCAAAGGCGATTCTCATGCTTTTTGATGTTCATCATGTCCGTCACATTTTTCTGAATCCGCAGTATTTTTAAATTATTTTTTCTGATTTTTATGATTTTCTATGAATTTTGCAATGTTTAAATACGCAGAATACGCAGAAAATACATGAATAATTAGAAAAATACTCCGGAAATACGCTGGGAACCTTCAGAACATTCTAGAAATCCTTGCTTGGAGAGCAAGGGTGTGTCTAGGTGCGGTCAAATCAAGGGAAATCACGAGAATAAAATCGGAGGAATCGAAATATTTGAGTTTTTTGGAAAAAATATACAATCATTGAGCGTTATATATACGCAAAGTGATGAGCGTATATACGCTCAACAGGAGCGTACTATACGTCCAACGGAGCGTATATACGCTCAAACACATACGTAACAACTTGCCAAAAACTTATGGAAGTATGCAGCGTATATACGCTGCAAATGAGCGTATATACGCAGGAAGAAGCGTATATACGCTCATTTGCAGCGCATATACGCAGGGTTGTTGCTTGCTCAATAAATTGCCTCGTGCCTCATAAATCACACTCTCTACGCCTTGCTCAGTCCGAGACACTCACACACGCTCTCATACACGCACAATTCACACGCTTCCAACTTCATACTCTCTCTCTCTCTCTCTAAAAACACTTTAAACACATACAATTCGTTCTAGTTCAAAGCATCGATTTCTTTCCGAATCAACAAGCGATAAGCAAAGGTTGAATTCTGAGATTACTCACCAATAATTCCTCCTCATTTTTTTTAATTTGACTAACCAATGGTTATGAGTTTTTAATACAATTAAAACAATGTAGAAACTCACCTTTAATCGTTCATGTGAAATATGTAGGGTTTTCTTAACGTTTTCATTGTTTCATTGTTCGTTTTTTCATTCTTTTCATTTCGTTTCATTATTATTATCCATTGTCAATACTAACAATTCTTTATTCTTGTATAGCAATTCCGAGGCGAAAGATCCCATTGCGCTTGCGTTTATCATGGACTAAACAATTGCTTTCTTGTGTTTTCATGTAGCGATTCAAGGCAAGGATTCGTTTCATTGTGTTTCACAACTAACTTTTGTTTTCTTTGCAGATTTAGGGTAAGACGAGTTTGCATATACTTTGAAGTTCAAAACTTCATATTATTGCATATTGTCATTGTTGTATAACTTTGTATATGTTTTGCTAAAAACGACCACGGATTAAATGTGAATCACTTTAAATCAGATTAACTATGGACAACCCTGTTTTTAGGCACCGTTTTATACATCGATTAATAACAAAGTGGTCACAATTTCTTGAGTTAGTGAATCTCTTGTGCACTAAACTAGTAAACACACTTTCGTATAATCTTATAGGGTTCACTAGGACCGCTCTCTAAGTGCGCTAGAACAGACCGTAATGTTTGTGTCGCATCCAAATAAATCGTGTTTAATGGAATTACAAGTAAGGACTGAGTTAAAGGCCGCCTACAGCATGGGCGAAAATTGGGTACATGATTGATTCGTTACACTGTCCGCCGAACCCCTACTGGACCTGTTGATTGGACGTGGGCACATGTTGGCACCAACCGTTTCGGTCGCAGTGCCGTGCATAGAACCTTATCTAGGCACGCCGTGGCGACTTCCCTCACTCGACAACATACCCACGCACTCAGTGGGATTCCGTGGCTCAAGCCCACGCAAAAGCACCTCGATGTAGTACCAAGCCGCGCGCCCGCTATACGCTGAGGGCGCGGCCCACGTCCTACACAGGCGTCCATCATCATTCGCGCCATGTCAATCTCGTCTGATAGGACCTCCATTTCAGGGGTAAATCTCGCCCTGGACAAAGCTGTGATAAGAGACAAGTTAGAAACGGATAAAAACAGAAGGCGACTATGAAAGAGGGTTAGACTCATACCCCTAGTATACGCCTGGCTAAGACCCACATAAGACAGGAAAAATTCCCTTGTTAGTGTTTTTACTTGGGGAACCCACCGACAAGGGAACCAACAGTCCTCGCCCCCAGCATCTACAATTTTTGTACAACAGTACAAGGCCATTACAGCCTCTTCCTTGGACATCTGAGGGACATCTTTATTGAGGAGAAAGTTGGGAAGGCGGCTACTGGGCTTTGTTGGAATGTTCCACTCCTCGCCGTGGTAGATAAACACAAACTTGCCCYTGAAACCCTTATGGTTGGAGACAGTCTTCTGAAGAACCTTGTAATGATTTCTGGTCCGGAATCCATACCAACCAGGCCCGAAATATTTCTTTGATTCGACAAGGTAAAACATGTTCCTCCAAAGGGTAAGGGAGGGCGCAACCTTGAGAATATCGCACAAGGCGATGAAGGATAGGATTTGTGATATACTACTGGGCATTAACATTGCCAATGTAACTCTATACTCATTCAACAACTCTACAATAAAAGGGTGAAGAGGAAATCGAATGCCTAACTCTAAATGCAACATATATACGGCTATACAACCAGGGGAAGGGTTTGTTACCGCCCTTTTAGTCCCTGGGATTTGGATGGTATAATCATTTGGAAGGCGATAGCGGAAGGTTAACTGTCGCCTATGATCTTCYTGACCTAACCAATTCCTAAAGTGATTGACTAGGTTATAACCTGCGGCCCCCAGGGCATTGGAAGTGGATGCTTCTGTCCTGGGCGACTCGGCGTCARACTCAGGATCGTCATAGGTAACTCTCACCATCTTGACAACGGCTCCTGAGGTGATAAAAGGTTTATATTAGTTAGTACAAATGCCATCTTTTGGCGGTAAGCTAGCCATTGTTATCCTACCATTAATGGGTTCTATGAGGTGTTCCTCTTCCTCAACCCCGGCGGTTAGGCTATCACTAGTATTATGACCGCTACTTGGGGGGCTTTCCACAGGAACGGCGGTGGGAGTAGCATTGGCGTTATTGGGGATGTCAGTTATTTTAACATATGGATCTTTATAAGTGTGGCTACACCTAGCCGCCCACTTTCGGTTATGGAAAGAGTCATCTTCTATCTCATATTCTATGTTACTAAAGGTTAGGCGAGCCAAAATTTCGGGGTCAACTTTAGACATTATTAAACAAGGGGGATCAGGAATTCAGGATACTGTACCTTGAAAGAAGTTTTGAATGAGTTCTCGGACCGCCGAGTTTTGTGAGTAAATACTTTCTTGCTCTTAACGCCTTCCTCAGATAGCGCCTTTGAGAATCACTTGAAGTGTAGAGGATGAGATTAAAATTGAGATTTTTTTAGGAAGCAAATGAGAATTTGATGGATTTTCTCTCTCTAAAAACAGTGAATGAATGGAAAATGAAGTAAGGAATGCTTTGTTTATATAAAGGAAAGGACTGTTGTTGTTGGGCTTTGGTATTAAAGGCCCAATAAAAACTATAACCCAGAAGGTTTATTACAGAATACGTACCGTAGCTATACTAATTACTGTATCAATACAGTATATACTTGACCAGACGTATTTGGTATCAATAGAGTATTAAGTTTTGGCTTGTAACCGCCAGCAGATCATGATATTAATCCAGTGGATTAATATGCCTTCCAAGTCAGGATGAATGTCCACGGCTTAGGCAATTCTAGTAGAACTCTGTGATTTCCCCTAAACGCCTTGGGGCTAATTCCAAGGATTTTTGGTCTGATTCTCGGACCGCCCATTTTCTTGGGGATAGGAAATTCCCTTAACTCTGGGTTGGCTTAATCCATAGGAATATTGTTTGTGGTCCAATTCCGTGGACCCGCTTCATTTCTTGGGATACTAAGTTTCCGCACCTAAAACAACCTATTGGGGCTATTCCAAGGATTTTGGTCCAATTCCGGACCCAGCACCATTTCTGTGGGGATAGAAATTCCCCTAAATCCGCCTTGGGTGCTTACTTCGCAGGATTTTGGGTCAATTCTCGAACCGCGCATCGTCCATTTTCTTGGGGATAGAAATTGCTAAACGCCATTGGAGTTAATCAAGCATTTCATGGTCCAATTCTAGACCGCCGCCCATCAATTCTTGGGAGACTAGGAAGTTTTACCTAAAAGATCCTGGGGCTAATTCAAGGATTTGGTCCAATTCTCGACCGCCCATTTCTTGGGGATAGAAATTTCCCTTAAACGCCTTGGGCTATATTCAAGATTTCGGTCCAATCTCGGACCGCCCATTTCTTGGGGATAAGAAATTTCCCCTAACGCCTTGGGGCTAATTTCCAAGATTTTTGGCCATTTCTCGGACCGCGCCATTTCTGGGGATAGATTCCCCTAAACGCTTGGGCTAATTCCAAGGATTTTTGGTCCAATTCTCGGACCGCCCATTTTCTTGGGGATAGGAAATTTCCCCTAAACGCTTTGGGGTCTAAGTCTAAAGACTTTGATCCAATTCTCGGACCGCCATGTTTTCCAAACATGGACTTTTAGCTCCAGAACGCCATGGGCAATAATCGCCCATGGGTTCACTTTGGTCCAATTCTCGGGCCGCCATGTCTGTCAAACATGGATTTTTAGCTCCTGGACGCCATGGGTTATAATCGCACATGGGTTCACTTTGGTCCAATTCTCAGACCGCCATGTTTTCCAAACATGGACTTTTAGCTCCTGAACGCCATAGGCTGTAACCGCCCATGGGTTCACTTGGGTCCAGTTCTCGGACCACCATGTTTTTCAAACATGGGCTTTTAGCTCCTGAACGCCATGGGCTATAATCGCCCATGGGTTCACTTTGGTCCAGTTCTAGGATCGCCATGTTTCTCAAACATGGACTTTTTAGTTCCTGAACGCCATGGGCAGTAATCGCCCATGGGTTCACTTTGGTCCAGTTCTCGGACCACCATGTTTTTCAAACATTGACTTTTAGCTCTTAAACGCCATGGGCTATAACCGCCCATGGGTTCACTTTGGTCCAGTTCTCGGACCGCCATGTTTTCCAAACATGGACTTTTAGCTCCTGAACGCCATAGGCTGTAACCGCCCATGGGTTCACTTGGGTCCAGTTCTCGGACCACCACGTTTTTCAAACATGGGCTTTAGCTCCTGAATGCCATGGGCTATAATCGTCCATGGGTTCACTTTGGTCTAGTTCTCGGATCGCCATGTTTCTCAAACATGGACTTTTAGTTCCTGAACGCCATGGGCAGTAATCGCCCATGGGTTCACTTTGGTCCAGTTCTCGGACCACCATGTTTTTCAAACATGGACTTTTAGCTCCTAAACGCCATGGGCTGTAATCGCCCATGGGTTCATTTTGGTCCAGTTCTCGGACCGCCATGTTTTTTAAACATGGACTTTTAGCTCCTGAATGTCATGGGCTGTAATCGCCCATGGGTTCACTTTGGTCCAGTTCTCGGACCGCCATGTTTTTCAAACATGGACTTTTGGCTCCTGAACGCCATGGGCTGTAAGCGCCCATGAGTTCATTTTGGTCCAGTTCTCGGACAGCCATGTTTTCCAAGCATGGACTTTTATTTCCTGAACGCCACGGGTTGTAATCGCCCATGGGTTCAGTATGATGTGTTAGGGGCTCCTGAACGCCATGGGCTGTAATCGCCCATGGGTTCATAATGTCCAATTCTCGGACCGCCATGTTTCTTGGACATGGATTCTTGTCTTATAAACGCCATGGGCAGAAATCGCCCATGGGTTTTTCAAAGTAGGTTTTGGCTTGTAAACGCCATGGGCTGTAATCGCCCATGGGTTCTTTTTATCCACTTCTCGGATCGCCAACTTGGGCATATTGTGTTTTCTTACCTATGAACGCCATAGGCCTGTCTCTTATACACATCTAGATGTGTATAAGAGGAACGCCCGGTTTTTTAAACATGAGAGGTTAGTTGGAATGCGCCCATGGAATTGGGTTTGGTTTCATAAGCTTTGGGGTTATCCCTGCCTATCTTTTTACCGCCCGGGCTTGTCACTTAGCAGAAATAAAGACGAATTGGCGAAAGTAACATATTTTCATTAAATAAAAACGAAGTACATGAAAAAGTAGTTCATAAATTACAAGAAGCAAATACAACGTTGCAGATACAATAGAAGCTGAATAAACTAAGGCTGCTTGGCGTCAGGAGCGTTGGGCTTCTTGGCGTTGGAGGGGGRCACGTTAGGCCTCTTTCCGCCTTTGCTGGCGGAACCAGAACTCGACTTCTTAGGAGGTGGGACTATTGGGTCCCTGATGTTAACTACTGGAGCTTTGGGATTTATCTTTGGCTTTTTAGCCCCATTAGGTGAAGCATCAAAAACCGCCCCACCTGAAGATCTCTTCAGGTTAATTCTCAAACCTGAAGAAGTTGTGTGCACCCCACCTGAGGCAGCCTGGTTCTTGGAGCCTCCAGATGCTTGAGGCTGGGAGGCGCCACTGATGGCTTTCTTTAGTTCTGCGGCAGCGTTGGCAGCTGCCTCCCTGTTTTGGCGAAGGGCAGCATTTTCAGAGTCTTTCTTTGCCCTCTCGGTCCTGGCTGCCTCCGTCCTCTCCTTGCTTTGGCGGGCGATCTGAGCTTGTCTCTCCAGCTGCTTGGCCTTTTCCTTAGCCAGGATTTCACCCAGGGCGGCCTGGATTTCATCCTTCTTGCCAGGTACCACCATATCAGCAGCGGCGAGAACCCTGATTTTTGTCTGCTCAGAGATCTTCTGAGACATGCTGTAAACAGCCTCATCCCGCCATTTCTTCCCCTCAGGGCTCTCTTGCCACTGAAGGATGGCAGCTTTGGCGTTTTGAGCTTGTGTAGCCTCAGCAGCCTTCAAGCCTGCCAATTCCTGGCGGACAGTGGCCAAGTCCCCTTCAACGTCTTTCTTTGCCGCCTCAGCCTTCTTCAGGGCGTCTTCAGCAGTTTTTGCCCTCTCTTCCATGGATTGCAGGGCGTTGGCATGCTCCGTCTTTAGGTTGTTGATCTGCAGCGTCAGATCTTCAACCTTCTTTTTCGATTTTGCCAGTTCAGCGCCTGACGATTCCTCATGGAGCAATGCCTGGGCATATGCCTCAGACATCCCATGGAGCCTGGCGGACAGCTGTCAAGGCGATAAGGAGTTAGTAAAAGCTCTTAACACATGTAAGAAAAAAGAAAAGTTATAAACGCCTACCTCAAACCAAGCTTCCCTCAATGGGAAAAAAGTGTTCTTTCCCTCCTTTTTAAYTACTTCAGCATCCGCCTCAATCGAATGCATCTCAGCAACGTCGGTGCAAGCTCGGGTGAGCTTCACCTCTGTTGGAAGCTCGGTGAAGGGGACCCCAGCGTACTCATCTTCAYCGAGGGGTTCATGATCGTCGTTGTCCCCGGCGTTTTGGACGGTTTCTTCACCGTCCTGGGCTCCCTCGGCGATCTCCTCATCGTCTTGAAAGAGGTGCTCGCCGTCATCCTCAACCCCCGTCTGATCCTTCATTGGATTATATCCAGCAAAGGGGGTTTGAGTTGGCTCGTTGTCCCCAAAAGCATCKTTAAGATGGGCGGGATCAGCCTCCTCAGTGCCCATAACGCCCTCGACGTTGTCCGCCGCACTTTCATTCAGGCAGTCCTTCTTTGTGCTCCTTTTCTGAAAGAGAAACAGCAAAGTATTAGATGAGGCGAAAATAAAAATATTTGAAAGAAAAGTAGGATGACTTACTGAAGGAGGAGGGGGGATTGGAATAGTCTCTTCCTCAAGACAGGCTGTAGACACCTGAAAATGTGTCTCCCCAAATGAGTAATCCGTGATGAAACATACCGCGTCTCGCGTTTGTTTCGAATCAGAAAAGATGCTTTGAATTCACAAAAGTTGAATACTCGTGTCTTTTTAACTCTGAAATATTGAGCAAAGTCAAAGCAAGGCAAATTTTCTTTCGTTTTTTTCAAAGGTTTTCAAAGGCGATTCTCATTTGATGTTCATCATGTCCGTCACATTTTTCTGAATCCCCAGTATTTTTAATTATTTTTCTGATTTTTCTATGATTTTCTATGAATTTGCAATGTTATAATACGCAGAATACCGCAGAAAATACATGAATAATTAGAAAAATACTCCGGAATAGGAACCTTCTAGACATTCTAGAATCCTTGCTTGGAGAGCAAGGGTGTCTAGGTCGTCAAATCAAGGGAAATCACGAATAAAATCGAGGAAATCGAATATTTCGAGTTTTTTTGAAAAATATACAAATCATTAGGCGTATATACGCAATGGACTGAGGTATATACGCTCACAGGAGCGTATATACTCAACAGAAGTAATACGTCACACATACTACAAAACTGCCAAAAACTTATGGAAGTAGTCAGCGTATATACGCTGCAAATGAGCGTATATTACGCAGAAGCAGTATACGCTCATTTGCCGCATATACGCAGGTTGTGCTTGCTCAAAATTGCCTCGTGCCTATAAACACTCTCGCCTTGCTCAGTCCGAGACACTCACACACGCTCTCATACACGCACAATTCCCGACACTTCCCAACTTCATACTCCTCTCTCTCTCTCTAAAAACACTCTTAAACACATACACATTCGTTTCTAGTTCAAAGCATCGCTTCTTTCGAATCAACAAGCATAACAAAGGTTGAATTCGAGATTACTCACCAATAATTTCTCTCACTTTCTTTTAATTGACTAACCATGGTTATGAGTTTTAATACAATTAAAAACAATGTAGAAACTCCCTCTAATCGTCATTAAATATTAGGGTTTTCTTAACGTTTTCATTGTTTTCATTGTTCGTTTTTCATCTTTCATTTGTTTCATTATTATTATCCATTGTCAATACTAACAATTCTTTATTCTTGTTATGCAATTCGAGGCGAAAGATCCATTGCGCTTGCTTTTATCATGGACTACAATGCTTTCTTTGTTTTCATGTACGATTCAAGGCAAAGGATTCGTTTCTTGTGTTTCCAAAACTTTTGTTTTCTGCAGATTTAGGGTAAGACGAGTTGCATACTTTGAGTTCATAACTTCATTATGCATATTGTCATGTTGTATAACTTTGTATATGTTTTGCTAACAAACAGACGAATTATGGAATCACTTTAAATCAGATTAACTATGGACAACCTGGTTGCCCACGTTTTTAAATATAATACAAAGTGGTCACAATTCTAGTTAGGTAGTTCTTGTGATAATATAAACACCTTGTAGTAATCATTTAGTTAGGACGCTTCTAAGTGCTAAAAAGTAAGTTGTTGCATCCAATAAATCGTGTTTAATGGAATACAATGAGACCGAGTAGAGCGCTACATGCCGGGCATTGGGTTACAGATCTATTCATGTCCCCGAACCCACGACTGGTTACTTGATGACTGGCCTTGTTTTGGCACCAACGTTCGGCGTCCGTGAATACCTTCTGCACGTGGCACTCCCTCACCGAACACAACCCCAACGCACTCACGTGGGATCCGTGCCAAGTCCACGCAAAAAGCACCTCGATGTAGTACCAAGCCGCGCCTAACCGCTAACTGGGCGCGGCCCACCTTCACACAGGCCCATCATCATTACCGCCTGTCAATCTCGTTGATAGGACTCCATTCAGTAAATCTCGCCCTGGACAAACTGTGATAAGAGACAAGTTAAACGTAATAAAACAGAAGGCGACTATGAAGAGGTTAACTCATACCCCTAGTACGGCTGCGTAGACCCACCATAAAAGGAAAATTCCTTGTTGTGTTTTTACTTGGGAACCCACCGACAAGGAACCAACATACTCGCCCCCAGCATTACAATTTTGATACAGTACAACCATTGACAGCTCTTCTTGATCTGAGTGACATCTGTTATTGAGGAAGGAAGCGGTACTGGCTTGTTGATGTTCCACTCTCGCCGTGGTAATAACACAAACTTGCCTTGAAAACCTTTATTGGAGACAGTCTTCTGAAGACTTGTAATATTTCTGGTCCGAATCCATACCAACCAGGCCGAATTATCTTCTTGATTCACAGTAAAACATGTTCTCCAAAGGGTAAGGGAGGCGCACTGAGAATATCGCACAAGCGATGAAGATAGGATATTAATGTATACTGGCATAACATTCCAAGTAAACTCATATCAACTTTCAACAACTTACAATAAAAGGTGAAGAGGAAACGATGCCTACTCTAAATGCACACTATATACGCTATACAACCGGAAGGGTTTGTTACCGCCTTTTATCCCTGGATCTTGATGTATAATCTTTGAGACGATAGCGAAGGTACTTCGCTATATCTTCTGCCTAACCAATTCCTAGTGATTGACTATGTTTAACCTGCGCCCAGGCATTGAAGGTGATGCTTCTTCCTGGGCGACTCGCGCTCAAACTCAGGATCTATAGTAACCTCACCATCTTGAAACGCGTCTGAGGTGATAAGTTTAATATTAGTTACAAATGCCATTTTGCGGTAAAGCTAGCCATTATTATCTACCATTAATGTTCTATGATGGTCCTCTCCTCAACCCGGCGGTTAGGCTATCATAGTATTATGACGCTACTTGGGCTTCCACAGGAACGCATGAGATAGCATGGGATATTGATGATGCAGTTATTTTAACCATTATATCTTTATATATGTGGCTACACCTAGCGCCACTTTCGTGTTTAGGATCATCTTCTATCTCATATCTATGTTACAAAGTAGCGAGCCAGAATTTCGGGGTCAACTTTAGACATTATTAACAAGGGATCAGGAATTCAGGATACTGTACTTGAAGATATTTAATAGATATCTTCGAGACCGCAGTTTTGTGGAAAGACTTCTTGCTCTTAACGCTTCAAGTGATAGGCTTTTTTTTGAGACACACTTGAGGTTAAATGATGAGTTAAAATTGAATTTTTTTAGAAGCAAATTGAAATTTGATGGATTTTCTCTCTTAAAAAACAGGAACTTATCGCTAAAATGGAATAAGGAATGTTGTTTAATTAAAGAAAGGTTTGTGTTGCTTTGGTATAAAGACCCAATAAAAACCTATAACCCATAAGTTTAACAGAATATACCTTAGCTTATTACTAATTCACTGTAATCAATACATATTTACTTCCCGACGTTTTGATCAATAGAGTATTTATTTATATATTTAATTTAATTTAATTTATTGTATTTATATTTTTTTTAATTAATCTTATAATTTTTTAAAATTTTATTTTCTTCTTCGTTTTTTTTTAAATTTATTATTTTATTACTTTATCTTAATGTTATTTGTTTTCTTAATTCCTCTACGTTAAGCATTTTGCCTTTTAACGCCAGCATATTCAATATATTAATCCATGCGATAATTATATGCCTTCCACGCAGGATGAATGTCCACGCTTAGGCATACTATTGAACTCTGATTGCCCTAATAACGGCCTTGGGCTAATTCCAAGGACTTTAGTCTGATTCTCGGCGCCCATTTTTCTTGGGATTAGAAATTTCCCCTAATCGTCCCTCTGAGAGCTAACTATCAAGGATTTTTGTCACATTCTCGGATCCGCCCTTTTTCTGGCTATGAATTCCCAACCTAACACCTTGGGACTAATTCAAGGATTTCTTGCGATCCAAATTCTCGGACACCCCCTTTTCTTGGGGATAGAAATTTCCCTAATCTCCTATGGGGATAATTCCAAGATTTTTGGTACAATTCTCTACTCCGCTCATTTTTGGATAGGAATATATCCCCTAACGCTTGGGGCTAATTCCCAAGGTTATGTCCTAATTCTCGGATCCGCCCATATTCTTGGATAGAAGTTTCCCAAACGCCTTGGGCTAATTCAAGGATTATTGTCCATTCGACTCAGACCGACCCATTTCTTTGGGGCATTGGAAATTTCCCTATAAACCCTTGGGCAATTCCCAAGGATTTCTGTCCAATTCCGTGACCGCCCATTTCTTTGGGATAGGACAATTCCCCTAACCGACCTCTGGGCTAATTCCAAGATTTCGATACCAATCTCTCGGACCGCCCATTCTTGGGATAGGAATTTTCCCCGTCTTAACGCCTTGGGCTAATTCCAAGGATTCTTTGGTTCCCAATTTTCGGGACCGCCACATTTTCTTGGAGTAGGACTAAACTTTCCCTAAACGCCTTGGGGCTAATTCCAGGAATTTTTGGTCCAATTCTCGACGCCATTTTCTTTGGGATAGAAATTTCCCCCTAAACGCTTTGGCGTCTAACGTCCTAAAGCTTTGATCCCATTCCGGACGCCATGTTTCCAAAACATGACTTTAGCTCCAGAACGCCTTGGGCAATAATCCGCCCATGGGTTCACTTTGGTCCAATTTCTCGGCCCCAGGTCTGTATCAACATGATTTCTTAGCTCCTGCGACAGCCATGGGTTATAAATCGACAGGTTCACTTTGATCCAATCTTCTCAGACGCCCACGTATTGCAAACATGGACTTTAAGTCTTCTGAACGCCATAGGTGTAACCGCCCTGGTTCCGGATTCCTTCGGCTCACCTTTTTCAACATGGGCTTTAGCTCCTGAACGCCATGGCTATAATCGCCCATGGGTTCACTTGTGCTCCATTCCTAGGATCTCCAGTTGCTCCTCAAATCATGGACTTTTTAGTCCTGAACCCATGGCAGTTAATCGACCATGGGTCACTTTCGATCAGTTACTCGACACCAGTTTTTCCAACATTGACTTTGCTTAAAACGCCAGCGCTATAACCGCCCATGGTTCACTTGTTCCAGTTCTATCGACCGCCATGTTTCCAAACATGGACTTTAGCTCCTGAACCCATAGGCTGTTAAGCCGCCGCATGGCGGTTCACTTGGGTCCAGTCTTCGGACACAACCACGTTTTCAAACACGGGCTTTAGCTCCTGAATGAATAACCCATGGGCTATCAATCGTCATGGTTCACTTGTCTAGTTTCTCGGAATCGCCAGTGTTCCAAAACATGGACTTTAGTCCTGACGCCATGGGATAATCGCCCATGGCTTCACTTGGTCCATTCCGGAACCACCATGTTTTTCAAACATGGACTTTAGCTCCTAAACCCATGGGCTGTAATCCCTGGGATTCATTTGTCCAGTTCGTCGACGCCATGTTTTTTAACACATGACTTTTACTCTGATCGTCAATGCGCTGTAATCGCCCATGGTTCACTTGTCCCATCTCGGACCGCCACTGCTTTTTCAACGCACATGGACTTTGTCCTGAACCCATGGCTTAAGCGCCATGAGTTCATGTGTCCAGTTCTCGGACACGCCATGTTTTCCAAGCATGACTTTTATTCCTGAACCCACGGTTGTAATCGCCCAGGTCAGTATGTATGTGTTAGGGCTCCTGAACGCCGATGGGCTTATGCCAGGTTCATTAAGTCCAGATTCTCGGACCGCCATGTTTCTGGACCATGGGATTCTTGTCTTCCATAAACGCCATGGGCAAAATCGCCATGGTCAAGTAGTTTTGGCTTGTAAACGCCATGGGCTGTAATCGCCCATGGGTTCTTTTTATCCACTTCTCGGATCGCCAACTTGGGCATATTGTGTTTTCTTACCTATGAACGCCATAGGCTAAATTCACCCATGTCTCACAAACGAACAGATTGAGGCAAGTTTGGTCGACGTTGTGAGAATAAATTGCTTATCAATCCTTAGGGCAGGGGCTAAAAATCTTAGATGAAGGATTTCTTCTATTACCCTAAGGAATGCTAAGCCATTTTACGAGAATCAGTTTTTATACCGCTCGACACTTTAAGAATAATTAATGAAATCGAGCGTGGGGCTGACTGTTTCGGCCCACCCAAAACTGGGCCAGGCCCAATGATCTAATTAYGAAAAGGCCATTATTGATTGCGTTGACCAGTCAACAGAAGATAGCTTCTTGGAGAAGCAGCCTAACAGAATTCTGTTAGGAGATCTTCTAGATCCTTCTGATGGTTGGCTAAATTACGATCATGCCCTCATATTGCCTATAAATAGGATTGAGGACCACAGAATCAGGGGACCAACTTTTGTGATTTCTGACATCAATACACATTTTCTCTCCCTAAAAACTCTCTCTCTCTCACTTTTTCTCTCTCCTCCCTTTGCTGACTTAAGCATCGGAGGTGGTCCCCAGGGTACAAACCCCTGGGCCCTCTGACTGCCTTTTCTCTCTCTTCAGGACACCTGACGCGCATCTCCGGTGAGCTTCCGGCGAATATTCCGACGAAACTCTCAAGAATTGACAAGCGTGATTTGGAATCCCTATTTTTAGATTCCAGGTTTTTGATACCTTGAACACTCATGTTTAGCACTAATTCATCCCTGAGGTAAGATTTAACTTAAAAGATAAGAAATTTCGCTCATAAGATGAAAAATATTACTTGAATTGACATAAAGTAATCATAGCAAGTCCTAGTTAACATAAACAAATAACAATTGTGCCCCTAATTCACATTTTTTATTTAATTTAAGACGAAAAAGTCTATCATAACCAAATAATTAAAAAGTTCAAGTCTACCATTTACATTGTTTTTTGTAAAAGCTTACCATGTAAAAAAAACGAAAACAGGGGTCTACCATATAGAATTTCCTTATTTATTATAAGTTACATTACATAAAATATTGAATATCTGGTATCAGACATTTTATAATATGGTCGAGCTTAAGATATATGATATCAAACACATGAATGATCGTGCAATATCTGTAAATATTGTTCGTACCACATATAAAACAATATAAAATAGATATTAGGCACTTTTTTATTTCATACCTCCTCCAATTAAAAGACTAAGTAATGCAAACTTATTTTTATTTTTTTCAAAAAACACACACTTTTCAAAATATTGTCAATTACTATTTGAGATAAAATTTTGAAAACTTATAAAATAGGTGAAGTAAGGTATAAAATTAGATTTTGATTAGAGAAGAAAACAAATAGAAGCATTAAAATGATTTAAGAATATAATGAATTTGTGAAAAAAATTGAAATATGATATCGATAAACCATTAAAGGGGATGTGTCTATATCAGTAGTTTTTAATATTAGTATAAGTACAATATAAACATTTTCAATTTAATTTTGAAATTAGCGGATATTATGTGGGTTTTTTTTTAATTTCTAAAACATTTTAAAAACGGATTTTAATAGAAAAACTAAAAGTGAAAAAAAAATTGTATTGTGACATAAAGGTAAAAAAAATTGATAAGCAGGAGTTGCTTTCATATGCTTGGTCTCACATATGCATGTCTACATGCATACACACTGATGCATACATGTATACATGCTACTTAAATGCATTGTCCAAAAAGCTCATTGTCAAGTTGTACAATTGGGTGCTCTCCTGTAGTATTAGGTAGTGGTGCAATGTTTGTACTATGTACTATATTTTTTGTCTTGTTTCCCAGCCATTGTAAATGAGCCACCTGTTGTATGATTAGGTAGGTTGTTAGAGGCTTTCTCTTCTGTATATATACACTCGTTTAGGGTTGTAATTCTTAGCTTGAATGAATGAAATCAATTTGATTTGATAGCACTGTCGTTTTAGCCATTACACTTCTCATGGTATCAGAGCCAGGTTGTGTTTAGACCTGATTTCTTTCAATTCTTAGCATTCTGCCTTCAAAAATTCAATCTTTCATTTTTGTTTCACCTAGACCTTTGATCTCTGAGGTGTTTATTGCAACTGTTCCATTGATTCAATCTGAAAATGGCTAAAATTTCGGATATTATCAGCTCTCTCTACACTCATCCCTCAGATGAACCTAGTTCTATCTCAGTTAAGAAACTCATTGGTTCAGGGAATTATAGAGAATGGAGAAGGGAAATGGAGTTGGCATTACTCTCTAAGAGAAAGCTGGGTTTTGTAACTAGTGGAACTGTGAAAGATAAGGAGGATGAAACCAAGAGGGACCAGTGGGATACCTGCAACAGCTTGGTTATCTTTTGGATTAGGAACAATGTGAGTGATTCGATCAAGAGATCAATCCTATTCATGAACTCTGCTCAAGAAATCTGGAAAAATCTTGAAACCAGATTCTCTCAAGTGAGCGAGTTGAGAAAGTATAAGCTTTGCAAGGAGGTCTATGACCTCAAACAAAAAGGAAGGTTTGTTAATGACTATTACACTTCCTTATGGGCTTTGTGGGAAGAAATTGAAGGGTTGAACATGTACTCTCCAATCTCTGAACTCACTCGAGAAGTTACAACTTATGTGAATGTTGTGAAGGCCATGAAGAATGAGATGAATCTCTTCCAATTTCTAATGGGCCTTGATGAAGACTATGCAAGCATCAGATCTCAAATACTCATGAAACACCCTTTTCCAAGTATTGAAGAGGAATGTGGGATGGTACAACAAGAGGAGGCTCAGAGAGAGATCACTGGAGCAGATAAGACTGAGGGGGAGCCATTGGCTTTAGCTGCAATGGGCAAAACACCTTACAATCAAGGGAAATTTGTGAAGAAGGGGAGATCATACAAGGAAATCACAGCAAGACAAGGCTCAGAAGACCTAACATGCTCTGCCCGTGGAAAAAGGGGACATCCTCTAGAAAGATGTTGGAAGATTACAGGATATCCCAAATGGCACCCCAATTTAAGAAGCAAAACAAGTAGAAGGAAGGTGATTACAAGGGCAAGTCAAGCAATGTGAAGGGAAAGGCTTTTGCTGGGAATGCACAATCACAGGAAGAGATGAATGGACTGACTTCAAAATAGATCCAACAACTGCTCAAGTTGCTCCCAGCTGCAACTAAGCCAAAGGAAGGATATGACTCAGAAGATGAAATTAATTCTGGCTTTGCGGGTATGTGTAGTTATATTCATACAGTTGGTAAACCCTGGATTATAGATTCAGGAGCCACACACCACATGACCTCAAATTTTAAAGTCTTGAAAAATCCTGTCAAAGTTGAAAACATGCCTTAAATTGCTTTGCCAAATGGAAAATCATCAAATGTTTCTTATGTGGGTTCTGTGAGGCTTGGTCATGGTATTGAACTCAGGAATGTGATGTATGTTCCAGAATTCAAATGCGACCTGTTGTCAGTTAGCAGGATATCAAGAGACAATAATTGTTGGTTAGGAGGAAGAAGAAGAAGAAGAAGAAGAAGAAGAAGAAGAAGAAGAAGAAGAAGAAGAAGAAGAAGAAGAAGAAGAAGAAGAAGAAGAAGAAGAAGAAGAAGA
>SNQN01001716.1:0-40575 GCA_008642245.1 Bassia scoparia | reverse complement strand
GAGTAGGAGTGGACTATATTTCTGGAATTCAGAGGAGAAAAGAAATGCAAGAAAGGAAGACAAGTTGAAGGATGATGTGGTAGTAGTAGATGCTAGACCTAAAAATGTTGTTTATGCAGACTCAAAAACCAATTTTGAATGTAATGTTGTTTCTGTAAATCTTGATGAATGCAATTTGTGGCATAACAGATTGGGACATGCTCCTTTGAGTGTAATCAATAAAATTAAATGTCAGCCTTACTCCTGTGTCAAAAATTCAGATGTGTGTTTGATTTGCCCTATGGCAAGGTTCACAAAATTGCCATATGCAAGAAGTGAATCTCATGCAAAGCAGGTACTTGAACTGATACATATTGACATTTGGTGACCTTATAAGGTCCCTACAAGGGGGAATTACAGGTCTTTTCTGACAATAGTGGATGATTGCACTAGGGCTACCTGGATTCAGCTTATTAAAGCCAAGTCTGATGCTTATAATGTGATAAAAAAAACTTTGTGAATTTTGCAAAAACGCAGTTTAATGCTCAGGTGAAAACCATTAGATCAGACAATGCCCTGGAATTTCATGATGATGCTTGCCAGAAACTCTATGATGATTTGGGAATCATTCACCAGACTTCATGTGTAGACAGACCTCAATAGAATGGAAGAGTTGAGAGAAGGCACAGAAATGTTCTTGAAATGTCAAGAGCTTTAAGATTCCAAGCAGGATTGCCACTAAAATATTGGGGTGATTGTGTGATGACAGCTACACACATCATAAAAAAGCTTCCAAGTGATGTTCTGCAAGGAGCCACCCCCTATGAGAGGTTGTTTGGAAGAATTCCTAACTATGATGAGCTCAGGGCATTTGGATGCCTTGTTTTTGCTTACAACCCTGAGTTAAAGGGAGACAAGATGAAACCCAGAGGCTTGCCCTGTCTATTCCTTGGATATCCTCAAAATCAAAAGGGATACAAAGTCATGAGACTTGATAACCAGCAGGTATTTGTGTACAGGGATGTCAAGTTTGTTAAACATGTGTTCCCATACAACAAGGATCAATCCAGGTCCAAATACAGATAATCTATCCCAAAATGCTTTGAAGATATACAAGTAACCAGTGAGAATGAGCCTGCTATTCCAGACACTCAAGACAATACAGAAGGTGACATAGCAGACACCAATGACACATATGATGATACAAATTAGGGGGAGCATGCACAAACTCAAGGTCACTCACTAGATGATACGAGAGCTGCARAAAAATGAAACCCAAGGTACTATAACAACTCACACAACCCAGCAACCTGAAAGCCTTAGAAGAAGCACCAGACAGCAGAAACCATCAAAATGGCTGACTGATTATGTGCATGGCACTAAATCAAGATATGACACCATAGGGCAACTGGATGGTGCAGCTCATATAGCCAAACTTGCAACTGCTGTGGTTGAGCCAAAGTTTGTTGCATTCATGGCCAAAGTTAAGGAACATCATGATCTTGTCAAATTCAATGATGCAGCACAACATCAACATTGGGTTCAAGCCATGAATGAGGAAATTGAAGCCCTTGAGAGAAATGGAACCTGGGACATAGTGCCTTTGCCTCATAGAAAGAGAGCTATAGGTTGCAAATGGCTCTACAAGACTAAGTTTAATCCTGATGGTACTATTGAAAGATACAAGGCTAGAGTTGTGGTCTTGGGTTCCAGACAACATGAGAGAATAGATTACAATGAGACCTTTGCACCTGTGGCAAAAATGACCACTGTGAGGGCATTATTGGTTGTGGCAGCTCTTGAAGGTTGGACAACATGTCGAATGGATGTCAAATATGCATTCCTACATGGGAATCTAGAAGAGACAGTGTATATGACATTGCCACCAGGTTACTCAAACTGGTCAGAAAGRGTCAAAATCAATGATAAGCACAAACAACAAAAGATGCAACCTGGAGATCTAGTATGCAAGCTCAAAAAATCACTTCATGGGTTAAAACAGGCCCAAATGGCAATGGTTTGCCAAACTGTGCCAAGCATTTAAAGAATATGGGTGCAAACAGTCTAAGATTGACTACTCTTTATTCACACATCAACACCAAGGAAAGTTTGTAGCAATCCTAGTGTATGTGGATGATCTCTTGATCATAGGCAATGATTCTCAAGCCATTCAAGGGATCGAAAAATTTATTGCATCAAACTTTCTCATGAAAGACCTAGGGGAACTTAGATACTTCCTTGGGATTGAGGTAAGCAGATCATCACAAGGCCTCTTTCTATCAAAAAAGAAGTATGCAGAAGACCTAATCATAGAGTTTGGCATGCACAACAAGAAACCTCTCAGACTGCCCCTGGATTCCAATGTAAAACTGACCCATGACATGGGAGATCCAATCCCTGATCCTACTGATTACCAAAGATTAATTGGAAGACTCGTCTATCTTACAATAACAAGACCTGACATCACATATAGTGTGAATTTGCTGAGTCAATTTATGCAAGCACCTACCAATGTGCACATGCAGCAAGCCAAAAGAATACTCAGGTAAGTCAATCAATATCCAGGGCRAGGTCTATTAATGGCATCACAATTAGTTGCCAAGCTCACAGCTTTCACAAACAGTGATTGGGCAGGATGCCCTATATCCAGGAGATCTACCACTGGGTTTTGTGTCATATTAGGTAGTTCTCCCATCTCCTGGAAATCCAAGAAGCAACATGTTGTAGCCCGATCCTCTGCAGAAGCAGAATACAGAGCTATGGCTCTTACAGCCTATGAAGTCACATGGCTCACTCAACTGCTCAAAGACTTGGGTTTAAAGGACCTAGGTAGCACCATTCTCCATTGTGAAAACAAAGCTACTCTTTCCATTGCTACCATCCAGTTCATCATGAAAAGACAAAACATGTTGAACTGGATTGTCATTTTGTAAGAGAAAAGGTTGTTGCAGGCACCATAGTGCCACACTATGTCCCCTCTCGTCAACAACTAGCTGATGTATTCACCAAGCCAATGACTATAGCTCAATCTCAACAAATTTTTCCCAAGCTTGGTGTTCTCTCTTCCTCACCCCAAGCTTGAGGGGGAGTGATAAGCAGAAGTTGCTTTCGTATGCTTGGTCTCACATATGCATGTCTACATGCATACACACTGATGCATACATGTATACATGCTCCTTAAATGCATTGTCCAAAAAGCTCATTGTCAGGTTGTACAATTGGGTGCTCTCCTGCAGTATTAGGTAGTGGTGCAATGTTTGTACTATGTACTATATTTTTTGTCTTGTTTCACAGCCATTGTAAATGAGCCACCTGTTGTATGATTAGGTAGGTTGTTAGAGGCTTTCTCTTCTGTGTATATACACTCGTTTAGGGTTGTAATTCTTAGCTTGAATGAATGAAATCAGTTTGATTTGATAGCACTGCCGTTTTAGCCATCACACTTCTCAAAAATAGATAATTAAATTATGCAACACAAATTATTATCATCAAAAAATGAAAATTAACAATCTTTGAAATTAGTTTTTTTATTTAAAAGAATACTATATGGGAAGAATTAGATTTTTCGTTTAATATTTTTTTATTTTACATTTTTTTATGTTAAAAGGGTAGTTAAAGGGTGGACATTAAGGAACTTTTCTAGGATGTAAATAATCTTATGATTTATAGGAGGGCCAAGTTATTGAATCAAAACTAATTTCAGTATATCCTTATCATTTGTCAATTAGCACTAATCAAATACAGAGTAGAATGTTTGGGTTAATCAATGTTTTATATCTTCTCTATTTTTGATAGACTTTAAAAATTACAACATTAAAACCTATCATTTACAAATTTTGACATTAAATCTATCCTGAATTGATAAATGCTTTGTAACTTTGACATTGAAATCTAACAAGAATTGTTTGGATTTTTTTTAGGGTTTTTCTATAAAAATACCCTCGAGTTTTCGTGTTTTCTACAAAATACACCCAATGTTTTTTTGTTCTACAAAATACCCCTGAGTTTTTAAACCCTTCCACAACATAACCAAAATGGTTAAATTTAACCAAAGTTGGTTAATTATAATATTTTTTAAAAAATAAAATAAAAATAAAAAACCACAACAACTCCCCCTCCCACTCCCACTGCACCACTCCTCCACAAACACTAACACCACCAGCTTGGCCACCAACCATTGCGTCACAACAACCACCCTCCTCGCCAACACCAACACCAACCACCACGCCACAACACCAACCCAAATCGAAACCTATCCACCTTCAACACCAATTCGAACACCATCGCACCACCTTCAACTTCGAACACTATCGAAACCGTACCCAACCATGGAACCACCGCCATAATCAACACCATCAACCCACCTTCAACCCCAATCGAAACCTACCCACATTCGAAACATCCTGATTCGGAAAATTCCCACCTTCAAACTCCCAACCCAGAATTCACTGCCATGAAGTCAATTTCGAAAATTGATTCGAAAATTGATTTCCAAAACCGATTGAAAAATATTTGATGTGTCTTGCCTCGAAAGTTGATCGAAAAATAGATGGTGGGATCTTGATTCGTAAATTGATTTAGGTGGGTGGTGGTTCGAATTGAGTTCGTATATGCAGCGGTTTCTAAGATGGTTTGGTGGTTTATGGGATGGGTGRTGTAAGTGGTGGTTGGTGTGRTTGAAGAGTTTCGATGGTGGTTGGTGTTGGTAGGTGGTGGTTGATGTGGTTGATGTTGTTGAAGGTATTGTCGTTGATGATGATGAAGTAGGTGGGGTTTTTTAAAAAAAATAAAAATTAAACTAACCATGGTTAAACTAAATTAAGTATTTAGGTTATTTAGTGAAAGGGTTTAAAAACTCGGGGGTATTTTGTAGACAAAAAAAACATTGGGTGTATTTTATAGAAAACACGAAAACTCGGGGGTATTTTATAGAAAAACCCAACGAGAGGTAAAACAACAACGAGAGGTAAAACAACATAAACACAAAATTGCAATTGTAACACAAGTAACCCTTTGCTATTTTTTAAGTGCAAAATCTCTTTTTGTTTCTTGCAGTTTTGAGTTAGCCAACTGCGCAAGCACTTGACTCTGAAACAACATGAACACAACATTGCAATTGTATCAGTAAACATACATCTGATAAAAAATTAACTAAATCTGACAACTCAATGCTTTATCCTAAACTATAACAATAAGTCAGACACTACGCAATATCTCAGCAAATTGAAAAAAATCCCAAAGTAATTGAAGTAGAAGCACACTAACCATTTCCACTTTCATCTGAAAMATTCTGATAACACATGCAAACAACAAAACATTTTGATAACACATTAAATTAACACACAAAGCAGATCAATTTGCGAGTATGATGATTGATGAACCATAAATTACATTATGAATTGAAAATTCGATTGAAATAAACCATAAATTATGTATTGTCCTGATGATAACATTTATAAGCCAAGATGATCGAATTATTTAGTTTATATTTTGTTTGACAAATGCAATTTAGAACAAAGAAATATTCATTTATTTCCTTTCATTCTATTTTTCTTGAATGCTGCTACAAGTTGGATTGATGGCTTTTATAGCAAAACCTACTTACCCTACTTGATCCTAGCAGTACACGTTTTTACATCACCACCATTCAAGGGAATGACACATGATCCTATGTAGATACACACAAMATGACAAAGCAATCAAAAACAGCTCATGCTCTGCCAGCTGTTGTATGCTACCTAACCACTTTGTTTTATTCTAGCCTAGACTTAATTAGCTTAATTAACAGAACTAACTTAATGCAAAGTGCCACTCCTTCAACACTCCCCCTCAAGCTAAGACTGGTTGGTCAGTCCTAGCTTGTTTAAGAGATATTGCTGCTGCTTGATGGACAATTTTTTGTGAAAACATCTGCAAGTTGCTCTGTGGAAGTGATGTATTGAGGCTGAATAGTTCCTTGATTTGCTTGATCCCTGATGAAGTGTAGATCAATATCCACATGTTTTGTCTTTTCATGATGCACAGGGTTGGCAGCTATAGCAAGGGCTGCCTTGTTATCACAGTTAATAGTAGTGGCTGTCATGTTCTTGATCCCCAGTTCTTTTAGTAGCTGTCTCAACCACATAACTTCACATATAGCCAAGGCCATTGACCTAACTTCTGCCTCAGCTGTAGATCTAGCCACCACTGACTGCTTCTTTGATTTCCATGAAATAGGGGACTGTCCCATTAAGATGCAGAAGCCAGAAACTGATTTTCTTGTATTAGGACATGAAGCCCAATCACTATCACAGTAGGCTGTGAGTTGTGCTTTACTTGATGAAGCTAGAAGTATCCCTTGCTTAGGACAACTAGCCAAGTATCTTAACACTCTTACTGCAGCTTGGTAATGTGCTGAGGTGGGATTATGCATAAACTTACTCAGAACATGGACTGAGTAGGTTATGTCTGGCCTGGTTAGAGTAAGATAAATGAGCTTACCCACCAGCTTCTGGTACTGCTCAGGATGCTCCAATTTCACTCCTGTCTCCTGTGTCAATTTCATATGACTATCAATAGGTAGTTTTAGAGGCCTGTACTTATGAATGTTGTATTCTTGGAGTAGGTCTTGGGTGTATTTGGATTGAGAAACAAAAATTCCAGCTGCACTGTGATCAACTTCTAGTCCTAAGAAATATCTCACTAACCCAAGTTCTTTCATGTGAAATTGGCTGGATAAGAAATTCTTGGTAGCTGCAATTTCTTCACAACTGTTTCCTCCCACTAGTAAATCATCTACATACACCAACACAACAGTGATGTAGTTTCCTTTCCTCTTAAGGAATAGAGAAGAGTCAGACTTGGATTGTTCAAACTGAAATTGTAGGAGTGCATCTCTTAACTTAGCATACCACTGCCTTGGTGCTTGTTTAAGCCCATAGAGTGATTTTATGAGCTTACACACCTTTTCTGGTTCTTTCCTTTCTTCTTTACTTGGCTTTGTTTGTTTCTCAATTCTGCAACCCTTTCCTATGTAGCCTGGTGGCATTTTCATATATACAGTCTCCTCCAAGTCTCCATGCAAAAATGCATTCTTAACATCCATTTGCTCCAATGTCCACCCTTCTATGGCTGCAATTGCTAGCATTGTCCTTACTGTTGTCAGCTTTGCAACTGGGGCAAAGGTTTCTTCAAAGTCCACTCCAGGCTTTTGTCTATTTCCAAGGACCACCAGCCTTGATTTGTATCTTTCAACTGATCCATCTGGTCTATATTTGACCCTGTAAATCCACTGGCATCCAATTGCCCTTTTTCCAGGTGGCAACTCTGTTATTTCCCATGTTTGGTTGGCTTCTAGAGCTTCCAATTCTTCATTCATTGCATCTATCCACTCACATTTTGTAACTGCTTGTTGAAAGCTTGTTGGCTCAATGATCTGATTTGTTTTAGACAGAAAACATTGAAAGATGTCAGTAGTTGCAGTAGGAACTACTTGACTAATTTTTTCTACATCATTGAAGGCTGCTAGTGCACCCATATGGTAATCATCATGCCATTTGGGCCTGTTATGACTTCTGTATGACCTTCTCACAGCCACTGGTGATATGGTCTGATGGCCTTCATTTTCTTGATCATTTTCATGATCATTTTCTTCTGCTACTTGTTCACTTTCATCATTCTCATGCACTGCTGCATTTTCTTCATTCACATCTGCAACACAAACTTCTTGCAACAAGTGCTCGTTTATAGCTTTCCTCTGACTTGTGTTTTCAAACACAACAAAGGGAAAAATATGTTCATAAAATCTGACCTGTCTTGTAACAAACATGGTATTGTTTAACAGATTTAAGAGTTTATAACCCTTTTGGTTTTGAGGATACCCTAAAAAAACACATGGTACCCCTTTCTCCTTGAGTTTATCAACAGTTCTTTCAGGATTGTAAGCTATGACTAAGCAACCAAATACTTTCAAATGATTATATTCAGGTACTGAATTGAACATTACCTCATAGGGTGACTTCTGTTCCAACACTGCAGTTGGCAATCTGTTTGTAATGTGCACAGCCGCTTTGACACAGTCTCCCCAATAGCACAATGGAAGCTTAGCTTGAAACCTGAGTGCTCTGGCCATTTCAAGCAGATTCCTGTGTTTTCTTTCCACTCTCCCATTCTACTGTGGTGTATCCACACATGAGGTTTGATGCTCAACTCCTCTCTCTTGATACAAGGCTTTGCACTGACCATCTTCAAACTCTAGGGCATTGTCACTTCGCAGAATTTTTACTTTCTTCTCAAAATGTTTTTCAGCCATATCAATGAATTTCTTGATCACCTCAAATGCTTCAGATTTCAGTTTCAGTAGACTGACCCATGTCATCCTTGTTTTATCATCAACGATTGTTAGGAAGTATCTATATCCTTCCCTTGTTGATGTTTTATATGGTCCCCATATTTCTATATGTATGAGCTCAAATGCTTCCTTTGCTCTGGATTTGCTTTGATTATATGGTACCCTAGTCATCTTTGCCATTGGGCATGTGATGCAATCTCCTACATCTTCTTCTTCAAACCCTTGTATCTCCTTAATCTTCCTCACCCTTTCACTTGGCACATGCCCCAATCTCATATGCCACAGCACTGACTTCTTCAATTTCTTGCATCCTTGAATGTTACTAGGCACCTTAAGATCAGTTTCAACATGCATAGCCTTCTTGTTCCAAGCTTCTTTGTTCCGCTGCTTTCTCAACACACTGCTCTTGGCTGCATCATCTAAATAATACAACCCTTGTACTTGCAGGCCAAATGCCCTGATTTGTTGAGTCTTCTCATCCTTCACAGTGCATTGATGTGTATTGAAATCTACCCTGCATCCATTATCCAAGCTTAATTTTTGCACTGACAATAGGCTGTGCTTGAAAGATGGTAGATACAGGACATTTTTAAGAACAAGTCYATTTACAAGCTTCACTGTTCCAACCCCTTCTACTGCTGATGTACCTCCATTTGGCAGTGAGATGGTTGCATGCTTTATTATTTTTCTATACTCTTCCAATTCCTGTCTTCTTCCAGTCATGTGATGTGTGGCTCCACTATCCACTATCCACCTTTTGTCTTCATTTTGAACCAAGTTACATGTCACCATTCCTGAGTACACAAAATCCATGTCATCTCCACTTTCTTGTTCTTCTTCCTTTCCTATATCAGGCAACATTCTAATCAACTTCTCCAATTGTTTTGCAGTGATAGCTGTTCCTCCACTACTGTCCTCACCTTCTATTTTAACATTTCCAGCCATTCTTTTGCCTCCACCTGTGTTTTGTGATTTTCCTTTATTCCATCTTTGAACTGATTTGCTTCCTTCTCCTTTATCCTCCTTTTTGTTTTCTCTCCTGTTGCTTGTTCTTTCTGCAGTCACCTTCTTCTTTCCTTTGTCAAAATTGGATGGAAATCCTTTTACATGCCAATAATCATCAGAGTTATGTCCACCTTTTCCACAAACCTTACAATTCCAACACTGTTCAGAGTTATGCCCATTCTTACCACAGTTACTGCAGGACACTTGTGCTTTCTTTGTGTTCTTTGTGTTCATTGCCATCCCACTGCTTTCTTCTGATTTGGCATGAAACACCTCTCTCTGGTTCTCTTCTTGCTGTATGATGTTAGAAGCTTCTTCCACTGTAGGAAGTTTCACCCTCATCAATATTTGACTCCTCTGACTTGAGTAGGCTTCATCTAAGCCCCCCAAGAACTGAAACAGTTTTTGTTCTTCTTTGTATGCTTGTTGAGCATTTACATAGGCTACTGTCTCAGGATTTAGCTCACTAATGGGCGGCATCATGCTCATCCCTTCAACTTCCTCCCACAAGGTTGCCATTTCAGTGAAATACTCTGAAACACTCTTCCCTGCTTGTTTTGTGTCGTAAATTTGTCTATTTAGACTGTACTTTCTGACTCCATTGGTAATCATGAACCTTTGTGCAAGTTGATCCCAAATCTCCTTTGCACCATTTAGGAACATGACTGATTTCTTTATGGTTTCACTCATATTCCTGAGAATCCAGGTTATCACAAGGGTATTGCAAGTATCCCATGCCTCACTCTTCACTGGATTATCTAACTCTTTTCTTACTCCCCCTGTGATAAAACCCAGCTTTCTTTTTGCTCCTAAACTTAGTTCCATATCCCTTTTCCATGCTCTATAATTATTAGAACCCTCAAGTTTTTCCACAACCACAGATGTAGGTCCATCTGATGGATGTAAATACAGTGGACTATTGACATCTATGGTATGTTGATTAGATTGACTCATGCTTGCAAAGTAATTATCATACAAGGCAACTAAATCTATAAAAGACTCAATTTTGATAATCACTAATTCAGGAACTACACTCTGAGGTTTTCACAGCAAAAACACCACAGCCACATCAACACAGCAATGCTTCAAACAACAGAATACTACAGCAAGAAGGTTACCTCAGTATTTGCAGAACCTGGCTCTGATACCATGATAACATTTATAAGCCAAGATGATCGAATTATTTAGTTTATATTTTGTTTGACAAATACAATTTAGAACAAAGAAATATTCATTGATTTCCTTTCATTCTATTTTTCTTGAATGCTGCTACAAGTTGGATTGATGGCTTTTATAGCAAACTACTTACCCTACTGATCCTAGCAGTACACGTTTTTACATCACCACCATTCAAGGGAATGACACATGATCTATGTAGATACACACCAACATGAAAAAGCAATCAAAAACGCTCATGCTCTGCCCAGCTGCTAACCACTTTGTTTTATTCTAGCCTAGACTTAATTAGCTTAATTAACAGAAATAACTTAATGCAAAGTGCCACTCCTTCAACACCTGAAATTGCTAAAATTACTCAAATGAAGTGAAATTGCGACTTAGGTCATGTAGTTTACCTCACCGATCACCATTTTGCATTCATCCGCACTCTGTAAGATGGGCACTTCTTCTAAGTTGACCAATTCTGTCATTTAATTCACCAAGATGGGAGAAGCTTGCAGAGAAGTAGAGACAACGGAGAATCAAAAAGGCAATTTTTGCTGTCACCCACGAAACGAAATCTGCATTTTCGGAATAATAGAGAGAGGAGGAATGCGGATGAATAAAGGCAATGAGCTTCAGGCGAACGGAGCTCAGTCGAAGAGAGGTGGAGTGTTTTGGCGCGCTTGTTTTTTCATATTTACCTTCCATTTACCCCCTCCCCTTTTCTTTTTGTCCTTTTTATTCAGTTTAATATATTTATTGTGTAGTTAGGCTGACTTATCCCAACGCAACATGACGCGGATGTTTCCTCCAAAGAACCACAACGAACCGATGAAGTTGAATTGTAATTGAATAGAGAAATGCATGAATTACAGGAAAATGAAAGTTTAAGTGGAATTAGGTATGAGGGTTTTCCTATAAAAGGGGATTTTTTTTTTTTTTTGAACAAAGACATAACATTAAACATAAACAAATAATTTAGGGTTAACCACATTACACTGGAAAGTAGTATTACAATCCGCTAATTTTTTAACACATAACAGAGATTATTTATTTATAAAAGTGCACAAAGGTGCAAGCATTGGAACAGTTTCTTAAAGGCATTCCAAACCCTATACAAACCAAAAAATGGTTGGAATGGCAGATAGTAACAATCTCCAACTTGTTCCAAAATAGGGGCACAACATCATGAACCCAAAGGCAAACACTGATAGTCCAACAGAAGTAAATACATACAATAGGATTAGCAAAAGCAGTCATGTCACTGAGATAAACTAGGTTAAGATCAAGCAGCGAACGAAATGGAGCATTATTCCTCCATTGGGACAGTGACTTTTTCAGGCTCATAAAGGACCAAGCAACTCGGTGGTGGAGTGTAGTGCAGCTTGAAAGACTCATGCATTTTCGCACCAATGTTGGCCAGATGGTGAGCCACCTTGTTTCCAGCTCKCTTTGTGTGAGTTAATTCCACAGTCCATTCACGGTTTAGAAGAAGAAGGATGTCATGAATGACAGGCCCTAGCTGGTTATGCCTCTCTTCCTTAGCACTGTCTATGCGAGAGATGGCTTGTTCAGCATCAGTTTCAAGCTCAATGTTGGTGAAAGAATACTGCTGAGCTAGGAGAAGACCCCTCCTGATTGTGAGTATCTCTGCTGCCAAGGAAGTAACTGCATGAAACTTGTGGGAAAACCCACAAACCAGGAGCCATCAGAYCTCCTTATGACACCACCCCCACCAGCAGCTCCACCACCAACCCAAGAGGCATCAACATTTAACTTGACATAACCTTCCGCTRGTGGTTTCCAAGTAATAGGGTTAACTGGTGATGGTGATGGTTTCCACTGCTAATAAAATATTCAAGCAACGACTAGGGGGACACAATATGAAACTAGTCTTGTTGACATCTAAGCTTGGAGTCATCTCCTTCTTGGTTATGCTATCGGCTAGACAATTGTGTTTTCTACTCGTCTATTTGCATTCACCAGCGTGAAATTCAGATTTAATCACCCTGCATTGGGACAAAACATTAGAGTATATGTCATTACCCTCTCTAGTACTATTTATCCATTCAACCGCTTTCTTCGAATCTGAAACAAATACAACATTACGATATCTAGAATAGGGGATTTGGTATCGTGTAATTAAATGAAGTAAAAGTATTATGCAGACGATTTTTCATTAACATTAATGAAAAACGACCTAGTATAAGATATCTTTAATATGTTTTTGTGTAACTTTAACTATTTTTATAGTAACTTTAATCATTACTAATTTAAAGTTACTATAAAATGGTTAAAGTTACACAAAACTTATTAAAGTTACCTTATATTAGGTTGTCTTTTAATTAATTTAAAGTTACATAAAAAAAATGGTTAAAGTTACCCAAAAACATATTAAAGTTACTTTTAATTAGTAATGATTTTTATTGTACATTAATCCCATTTGATGTGATTATTTGAGTTTCATACCCTGTGATGTGATTATTTGAATGATTTAATGATAATTACATACTCCCTCCATTCCTAAATGTTGTATACATTTGGAATCTTGACACTATTCATAATATGAGAGAATCTTCTAAATTTCTTCTAACATATAAGTCAAAATATAATTATATGGGGTCTTGTTTGATTCGTCTCAATGTGTACTACAAGAATATATAGTTTTTATAATTTTTGGTAATGCATAACTAAAGATATGATCAAAACAAAATGTACATTGGCATGCGTGCTAAATTGAGATGGGTAGAACATTTAGGAACGGAGAGAGTAGTAAATAGAAACATAAAATAGTAATATGACATAAAAGTAACTTGAAATGGTTCTAAAGTAACTTGTAACAGATTCATGGTAACTATTAATAGTTTTAGTATAAGTTTAATTAATCTATTTTTCAATAACTTAACGTAAATCAGTTTTATTCTAAACTTTGTCTTAAATGAATTACTGCTAGGTAAACTTGTAAGTTTTGTGGAAAAAGGAATTCAGTATTTTTTTTTTTTTTGTTTTTGTAAAAATGATGAATTAAAACAAAAATAAGGATTTTTTTTACATGTATAATACAATATGTTTAGGCGTTTCTTATTTTATGACGTGGGATGCAAAAGCCTAACTCTATCATATCGTAGAAGCGACACAATAACTTTATGCATCTCATATTATAGAATGGATGCAGTAGATTTATGCGTCTCTTGCTTAGTAACAAGGATACAATAGTATAACTCTATCGTGTCGCATATTATTTTAGAAGCAAGACAATAAATTTACATGTCGTATATTATGTTAGAATGGATGCAATAGGTTTATGTATCCCTCGTTTATTTTTATTTTTCTTTTTGGGGGGGGGAGGGAGGGAGGACACAATAGACTAAATCTATCGTGTCGTATATTATGTTAAAAGCGACACAATAACTTTACGCATCGCATTTTATATTAGAAGGGATGTGATAGGTTTATGTGTCCCTTTTTTATATAGGGGGGACGCAATAATCTTAATATATCTTGTCACATATTATATTAGAAGCGACACAATAACTTTATGCGTCACATATTATCTTAGAGGAGACGCGATAGGGTATTTCAAAATTTTCTAACAGCGTATCGTGTCCCACATTATAAAATGAAGGGACTATATCTTTTTTTTTTTGGCAACGTTACAAAGAAACACAGTAAATTAGCCACCCTTCTAGCCTTGACTGCTAGTACATGGCACCATGCACCTGTGCTCTCGAAACCTTAACAAAACGAACTGACAAGAAATTAGAACAAAAGTAAAGCAAGTCACTAATACTAGTTTTATATCCAATCGGACATAACGCATGATGCTCTAAATAAGTAATCAAAGATGTGGAATCCGTCTGGACCTCAATCTCAGCGCACATTCCATTTGTCATTTCCAAGCCATAAAGGTTGGCTAGTAATTCAGCTTGAAACGGGTTAATAGCATTGACAGGCCGAGCTTCACAAGATCTCAATCTGTTCCCTGCATCAAAAAGGCACCATCCAACTCCAGCTCTGGTGACATTGTTTCTCTTGGGTTTCCAGGAACCATCCACGATTAGCCTCCATGTGTCGTCCGTTATTGGTGGGCCACGTTCCCAATATATGATCGGTCTTAAAGACTGCTTCTGTGCACGGGTAAAAGTCGTCTTATCAAGTGCATGGTCCCTTGAAAAACAATCATACCACGCTTGCATATTATGTTTGAGAATGACCATTATCTGAAGTGGATTAGGTTGCACATTCCTAAAGATCACCTCATTCTTGTGCAACCATATCGCCCAGCATGTGGCCAATAAGTACACATGTTGTTCCATCTTTCATTTTTCCAAGTACAAGAACCAATTTCTGAACCAATCGCCAACAGACAAGCTTACATGTCGTTGTTGACAGAGACCTAGGTTGCCCGCCTTCCAGACGTGTTGTGATACAGAGCATTCCCAAAATAAATGTTCAGCAGTCACATCCTCTCTGCAGAAAACACATTGTCGGGGCACAAGGATTCCTCTCCTAATGAGATTTCCCCGAGTAGGAAGACAGTTGTGTGTCATCCTCCACGCAAACCATCTCAACTTTTCCGAAACATTTAATCTCCATAAAGACTTCCAAAGATTAGTTGCTTTTTCCTCGGGTTGATTATCCACATTGCGGTTCATTATGTACATGTATGTCGATTTAACTGTATAGCTTCCATTTGTAGTACCCCCCCCCCCATTCCACTTGATCCTTCATAGCGTGCCTTGGAAGTTGGACAAAGAGGACAGCTATCGCGGTTTGCGGTGTAAAAATCTTCCATAACAACTCCTTTTTCCAAACACCTTGTTTCAAGATTAAATCACTCACCCAGACCGGCTTAGTACCTTGAAAGTCAACCCGAAAGACTACCTCCCCAACATTTAGCCACTTATGCTCCTTAATATTCAGACTCCCCATTTCCCACCCTTCGAAAGAAATTATTCTAAAGAGCCTCAGTCGCCTTGAAAATACTTCGAGCGCAGTATGATGCCCCATTAGGCAATTTAGTCTGTCGTGCTCCTAGCATCAACTCCTTATACTTTTTGGACATTACTTTGCTCATGAGATAATCCGGTGTAGAATGTATTCTCCATGCCTGCTTACCAACCAAAGCAATATTCATAGCCTCAATGTCCTTTAAGCCCAAACCTCCCAAATGTTTCTCCTTTTCAATCACCGTATGTTTGGTCCAATGCATTCCTTTCTCTCTCGGTTTTTTGCCCAGTAGAATTGTAAAAACATCGAATTAAGTCTGCGCAAGATCGTTTTAGGCAAGAGATAAATGGCCATAATGTGAGTGGCTAATGTCGACAGTACTGAATTGATGAGCACCACCTTCCCAGGTTGGTTCAAGTGAGTGTACTTCCACGAAGTAATAGTGCTTGTAACCTTGTCACAAATACCATGAAATACTGCCACAGCTGATCGTCCATCAACGTCCATTGGACAACCCAAATAAGTTCCAAGTTGAACTTGTAATGGAACTCCCAAAGGCTGACGCAACACCTCCCTCAATTCCAAAGGTGTGTTGCGGCTAAAGATAACATGAGATTTGGTGAAATTCACCAGTTCACCTGAAATCTTACAAAAATCATCTATCACCCCTCGAACTGAGCGACAGTTGGTTTCACTCACCTTGAAGCATATAAGGGCATCGTCTGCAAACAAAAGATGGTTAATAGGTTGCCCACCCCTACAAATTTTTATGCCCTGCACTATCTTTTGATGCTGGAGTTGTGTGAGTTTGCGGGAAAGGACTTCAATACATAATAAAAAGAGATATGGGGACAAAGGGTCTCCTTGCCTCAAACCTGCATTTGGTTTAAAGACCCTAGTTGGTACTCCATTCATCAAAATCGAGTAGGTGACACTCTCCACACACTCTTTTAGCCAGCAAATCCAAGACCGAGGGAAACCGAAGGCTGTCAAAACGTCCCAAAGAAAAACCCAGTTTATCCTATCATATGATGTAGGACGTGGGCCGCACCCTCGCGTATAGCGGGCGCGTGGCTTGGTACTACATCGAGGTTCTTTGCGTGGGCTTGAGCCACGGAACCCGCACGTGAGTGCGTTGGGGTAGTGTTGTCGAGTAAGGGGAGCCGCCACCGTGCCTATAAAGGTTATTCACGGACGCCCGAAACGTTGGTGCCAAATTAATGGCCCCACGTTCTGATCCAGTACCAGTTCATGGTTCGGGGACATGGTACGAATCAGATCTGTAACCAATTCGCCCGCATGTAGCGGCCCTACTCGATCTCATTGCAATTCCAATTCATCACGGTTATTGAGTGCACATAACTTACATTTTTTAGCACCTTAGAAGCGTACTAACCCTAAAGATTATACGAAAGTGTGTTTCTATTATGCACAAGAGACTACCTATCCTAGAAATTGTGACCACTTTGCGTTAATCAAGTTAAAACGGTGCCTAAAAACGGTTGTCCATAGTTAATCTGATTTTAAAGTGATTCACATAATTTCCGGTCTTTATTTAGCAAAATATATCAAATGATGTACAACCATGACAATGCGAAGTATATGAACTTCAAAACATATATACAAATCAATCTTACCCTGAAACTGCAAACAAAACAAAAGTTAGTTCGTAATAAAAAAACGAGCGAAATGAATCTTCCGCCTTGGATCGCCTGAATTTGCAAACAAAACCAATATTAGTTCATAATTAAAAAACGCGCGAAATGAATCTTCCGCCTTGGATCGCTATACAAGGACAAGAAATTGTTAGTATTGACAAAATGACAAGTGATAATAGAATAGACAATGAAATAAAAAAAAGAACGAAAACAATGAAAAACGTTAACTATTCCTACATATTTACATGAAATAATTAAATAGTGAGTTTCTACATTTTGTTAATTAGATTGAAACTCATAATAGTTATTAATTAGGTTGAGAAAAGAGTGTGTTAGTGGCGAGTAATCTCAGAAATAAACCTTGTTATCGCTTGTTGATTCGAAACAGAATCGATGCTTAGAACTCAAGAACGAATGTATTTAGAGTGTTTGAGAGAGTGTATGAGAGCATGAGAGAATGAATACGCAAGTTAGAGACGGGGAAAGATAGAATAGACGTATGTGGAATGAGCAAGGCAGGCACGTATTTAAAGGCACGAGGGGAAAAATGAGGGAAAAACCCTGCGTATATACGCAGGAGAGCTGCGTATATACGCAGGGGCTGCGTATATACGCAGGGTCTGCGTATATACGCAGGCCTCTGCGTATATTTTTTTCAAAAACGAAAATATTTTGATTTCCTCCGATTTTATTTCGTGATTTGCCTTGATTCGACGCACCTAGACACCCTTGCTCTCCAAGCAAGAGTTCTAGAGTGTTCTAGAAGGTTCCACGTATTTCCGGGTATTTTTTGTGTATTTTGTATTGTTTTTTTGTATTTTCTACGTATAAATATAAAAAATCATAATAGAAAATATAGAAAATCAGAAAAATAATCTAAAAATACTGGTAGCTCAGAAAAATGTGAAGAGTGTGATGAAATGTAGAAATCAAGAGAATCACCAGTATAAATTATTTAAAAATCCTAAAAATAGAAAGAAACCTAAAAATAGAAAATTAATAAACAGAAAAAATGTTTTTGCCCCTTTTATTTGTCCTTCGCTCAATAGTTCCGAGTACGACCTCACGTATTTCCAACTTTTGTGAGTTCAAAGCATCTTTTTCTAAGTCGAAACAATCGCGAGACGCGGTATGTTTCATCACTGATTACTCTTTTGGGGAGACACTTTCAGGTGTCTACATATGCCTTATTCAAATCCACCTTCAGAATAGCCTCATACACTGACCCAAAGTTTCGACGCCTGAGAAAACTTATTAATTCATGGGCCACAATACAATTATCACTCATAAGCCTATCCACCACAAATGCATTTTGAAAATCATCAATTAAGGTCCCCATTACCGATTGCATTCGTTGAACCAGGCACTTTGAAATAATTTTGTAAATTGTATTGCTTAGACTAATTGGCCTATAATCCGTAATCTTCTCTGGTTGTGGGATCTTAGGTATCAGGGTTATGAAAGACTTGTTGATCTCCTTCAGAAGCTTCCCATTTGTGAAGAACGAGTGCACTGCCTGCCATACATCTCCTTTAACCAAACTCCAATGCTGCTGGAAGAAAGCTGGAGGAATCCCATACATATGAACCTGGTGACTTGAAAGGCTTCATGGAGAAAACTGCCCTCTCAACATCCTCCATTGTAAACTCCTTTAGGAGATGACTTACTTGTTCTTGATCCAAGCAAGGCAACCCATCCAACCAAAAGGCTTTATGCCCCTCATTATTCCATGGAGCTGTGAAATGATCAGACTGGACATTGACCTTGAATAACTCCTTATAGTAGTCCACAAAACTGTCCCCCGATCTTCATCTCATCAAATTCCCATCTCCCCAACTCATCCTTTATAGCCCTGATCTCATTACGTGATTTCCTCGATTTGACACACTTGAAGAAATAACTTGTGCATTGATCACCCCAAATATCCCATCTATCCTTTGCACGCTGCTTCCAATATTTATGTTGCAAATCTGCTTCCTCCAGACACATAGTTCTCTCATGCAAATCTACCTCTGCCTCCTCTTTTGACTGAAGTTGTTGTTGGCGAAGCTTAACTCTATTTGAGAAAACATCCCAAGTTACACCTATCTGCTTACTATACTCAATGCACCACTTCTTACTCTGGCAAAGGACTTGCCAACTTTTCCTCTGTAATCTAAACATAGGGGAGCCTCGACAAAAATTGGTCCACACTTTTGATAACAAATCCTTTGAGGTTGGGTGTGTGATCCACCAGCTTTCCATTTTGTATGGTCTTTTCCTAGGGGTCTTTGGTGGATTCRTGCACAACAAAATTGTACCATGATCCGACACTAAAATCTCGTGCTTTTGAACACAACATTTCGGAAATAACTGAGACCATTCATCATTCTCATATGCCCGATCAAGCTCCTCATAGATAAGTTCTGGGGGCTCCCTATTATTTGTCCACGTGAATTTCGATCCCGAACTAGGCAAATCATGGACTTGGCGTAGTATTTTCCATTTTACAAAATCATTTACCCCCCCCCCCCCCCCCCCTCAATTGGTCCACTCCCCCCAACTTTTGGTGTGAGTATTCCAATTGATTAAAATCCCCCAGAAAGCAAGAAGGACCTTGATAACAGCATGCAAGATCAAGGATATGCTCGCAGACTGTATGTCTGTCCTCTAAGTACGGGGAGCCATAAACGAAAAACAACCAGTAAAAGAAAGAAGCTTCATTAACCTTAGCAACAATTACATTAGAGCTGGCATGAACCACTTCCACAACAACAGAAGTGGACCAAGCTAAGAAAAGACCTCCTGAACTACCTACTAATAAACACCACTACAACTTTTAAAGCCTCACTTGTTAAAAATAGGAATTACATCATCCACAGTCGACTTGGTTTCAGAGAGGAAGACAAAATCCGGGTTAGTTTTAGCAACTAACCACTTAAGGTGTGGAATTGTAAGGGTCCCCTATATCTTTAAACCCCTACAATTCCAGGCCAAAGCTTTCATTAGGCCCCCTGAGGCTTTTGGCCAGCCTCTGGGCCTTTAGAAACATCAGTAGCCTCATCAGCAGTCAACACCTCTGAATTACGGAGATCATGCAATTCACGTCCATGCATGGAACTCACATGCACATCCTCCAACTGAGTAGCATCCTCCTCTCCATCGTCCCCGTAATACAACTTAGTCAACAGTAAACTCTGGGCAGCAGAAACTTCATCACCATCACCATCTGAGAACTCAGAAACGCTATCCTCATGTTTGAGCTTCTTAAACATCTCACAAACTACATCAAAACGGCTTTTAATGCCATCAAGATCACGTTCTAAAGCTCGTTTCCTCTACCTCCTCTCTTTCTTCACCTGTTTCACCGACTTCCTTCCCCCACTGCATCCCACCCACTTCCTCTTGCAACCCATGTTATCACCCTTCGAGTCTGAAGACACAATGGTGATGATCCTCATGAAGTTTTGAGACAGATGATGAGTAGGGTCAATGGGTTCCTTTTCTGTCGACACACCTTCATTTATAACCATTGCATTATTAGGGTTTTCTTAGGCGACTCATATTTTATACATAGGACACAATAGGTGGGTCAACTCATGTGTTTTTTGTAGTAGTGTCAACTATTTTGTGCTACGTTTTTCAGTGAATCATTGACATATGAATACATGATTCAGCTTCAATGGATTCTTCAACGGAAGCATCAACGAAAGAATGACGTTCTTCAATTCTAACTTTCTGGAACATAACTTGGAAAATATGAATTTCTTAATTTCTGAAAAATAATTTCATAAATATGAAAAAACCAATTTCGAAAATGTTTAATTAATTTCTAGATTTCGGAAATATAACTTCTGATTTTATTATAGAAAATATAATTTTATTTTCTAATTTATGAAATTGTAAAGAAAATTACATATTCAATTATTAAAGATATTTAAAAGATATATTGTCAAACATTTCCTTAAATAAAGCTAAACGTGTCAAACGTTGACTTCGTTGCACATGTGTCATTGCATGATGGACTCTCGTTATAGCCTTGTGGTAGTCCAATTTCGGGGACTATTTTAAAATTTTCACATTATTCCAACAGTTACCATGGAAAAACCTTGAGAACTAGGAGAAACTATTTATACCTTGCTCTATCAATTCAAGTAGATGATGAATGACAAGAATGAATACAAGCATTACTTGTATAAAACTTAATACTCCATACAAACATTTCTAAACCCTAGTTCTCAAGTATTTCATTTGTGAAGCATGAATAGAAAGCTTTTGGGCATTTAATTGCTAGACTATTGACAAGCCGTTAGTTTAATTCACATATGATATCTTTTCTATTACTCTCTATTTACCCATATGAATGATTGATTGGCTTTTATTGTACTTTATATGTTTCTCTTTAGTGACAACTTTGAAAATGACACGTATTCCTAAGCAAAATTTGGTTGTGAGTATGAAAGTGAAATAGAGATAAAGTAGCGCATATGATTAAGAGAGATATAGGAAGAAAAGACATGAAAAAAAATAGTTGTCACTAATTTGATATTTTTCTAAATTGGGCAAATGTAGCTAGTAAAAAGAAATGGATGAAGTAGTTGAATTAGTTATATAACATAGCTTAGTATCCTAACTTATGTAGGAGTGAAATTTTGATTCCATTATTTGTGGTTTTACAGGAAAAACATCAAGAATGTCTCGCTATTTTAGGTTTACTTAGAGCACTCACAATGGGGTTTGGTACCCTCCTCATCCTACTCTCTCTCATCAAGATGAGGTGTCTCATTATTGATATGTTATATGTCGGGTTACATACCCAAAAGATGGGGAGGATGTTAGATCTGAACCCTTTTTAATGTTTTGCCTAAGTCAAGAGTCTCGCCTTGTGGGCGCTTCCTACGCGTCGCCCCCACAAGCGCCTTAGAATAGAGACTAGAGAAGCGTATGAATAAAGTCCCCTTTGGGTGTCACCTTGGGGGAAATGTATTCATTTATTTTAATCAATTCAGAGGAAGGTGATATATGAGAAGATTATATTCACACGAAGATTCCTCGTACCTTTGATTTAATGCTTTTATGCATTTAAAGATATTGTGCTTGCATTTTACTCAAGCAATCCAATTCCAAATTCCTAAACTCAAACAGATTCTCGAGTTCGCACAAGCTCGAGTTCGCTCCCACTTGTGCGCGCTTTGACATAATCGGCTGGCACAAGTCCCGAATGCCCCGTAAGAGAGCCCCATTGCACTACTGTGTGCTCGCAAGGCCCTGTCCGCGAAAAAGGCTTGCGTTCTCGAGACTTACTGCTTATTAATCCTGATGGACAATGTAGTTGTAGCTTGTATGGCAAAAACTTGGCACCCTTGAACTGCAACTGATTTTGATCTTATGTACTCACTGTCGTGCGTTGTTTAATTTTAATCACCATTTGACAAAGCTAAAAATGTATAGTAATCTAATATTATTTGTCTCTGACAACTGACTAGTAACATGTTTTGTATTTAATCTTCATTTCACTCGTTATTTTCATTGTTTTGAAAAAGATCAAGTTCTAGAAATGAATTCAGAACAACTTTTGATTAATTTGAAGAAAGATTTAAGATACAAAGTCAATATTTCTATCATGCTATAAAATTTGCAGAACAATCGATGCCAATAACTAAGGAAAGCACCAAACTAATTCAATCAGAAGTATTTGTCACCAACAAGTCCAACATCAACTGCATAATGTACTAATGACTTCACAGGATCGTTCAACTATTCTATTGATTTTATTCCTCGATTATTGATGATAAAATTACAATAGCTCATGATCAGTTGACATTAAACAAGGAGGAATCTAAGGCATAAGACAATAAAACGAGTGCAAGTTTGTACATATTGTCGTAGTCATAACTTCTGTTTTTCTGATGCAGGCATCATCTTCTCTTAAATTAAAAAGTCACAGTAATCCTTCGATATTTACACAGGCAAACTCATTTTAGCAAACATTCAAAGAAACACTAACGTATGAGAGGTTAGTAGTAGTTGAATGCTACTAGCTGCATCTGAGACGTGCTCTAGGCAGCTTCTGCAAATCCAACTCTCAGGTTTCCGTAGTCAAACACTGTGTGGTATCGACCCATGAAAATGTCTCCAAGAATCCTACAGAGATTATTGTTCATACAAGAAAAACAATTAGGAAATAGTCACTATTTACCAAACATAATTCTTGTACAGCCCAGGAAAATAAAAGAGACGATAGTGTAGGTAATAAACACTAGTATGCAAGTAAATTCTGAACATGTCAACCAAGATTCAATAGCTACAACAATTCAACCCCCAGTTTATCGAAGATTAGTACTGGTATGTTATATGCCATGCAACTGAATCTATTACCCTGAGCAGAACTAGTGTGTTATATGACATAAGAAAAAACACTTTTGTTTTATCTCAAATGAAACCCATTAATATAAACTAAACTGAACTCACCAACCCAAAATTTCCTCTACAAGATGAAACAACAAGAACTTGGTGCAAGAACGAACACATGAATCGAAAGCAATTAGTAAAGAAAAAAATACCAGAGGGGTCCACGAGGTGGGGGCACATCTAAAGCAGTGAATCCACTGATGCATTGTGCTGCAGCTCCCTCGCCCACTTTGAGGACATACTGTCAAGCATTTTCAACCATATCAGAGTCAAATGTGGAAATGATGCCACCAGTGCTAAACAAAACATATTAGGATTCTTATATAATCTTCCTGAACATCTTTAAGTTAAAAGCCACTTTTACGTTAGTATCCATTCCCCTAAGGCCTGAACTATAATTACGACCCAGTACTAATTTTGTTGAATCCCAACTTAATATTTGATATCACAGGCAAGAAGTTTATCTAATCAGCAATGTAATCAAACTTTTTAAAAGTTAAAAAAAAAAGGGATTTTTCCCATATACCCCTAAGCTTTCGCGTATTAGCTCATATACCCCTCAGTTTTTCAAAACGCTCCATATACCCCTGAACTTGTCTCCGTTAGCTCAAATGCCCTTAATGAGGTAACGGTGTTAAGTTTTGTGATTTTTTGACATATTTGCCCCTGATTACTTCTTCTTTCTTCTTCATCTCATCAATCACCATTAATTACTCTTCCTTCTTCCTTCTTTTCTTTATTCTTTCTTCCATTTTATGGCACCATAGCTTTCTCTCTGTAACCCTGGATGATTGAACGAGCAAGGATTACCAGCTCAACCTGAAAGTATAATGAATATCAAGAAAAGCAGTAACATGCTTTTCCTGTAACCCTGAAGCGTTCAGTTAGCTAAAATCTATCCCATCACCGTGCTGTTGTCACTTTTGTAATGTCACGAAAACAATTGACTTCAGATAATCCAGAAGCCAACGAGATATACTTGAACGATGCTGTTGTCACCGTGTTGTTGTCCCTCCCCCAACATATTATCCAAACATCTCCCTCCCTTTCCCTTCCTTCCAAACCCAAAAGGCAACCAGTTAGGACAGCAACTCAATTGTGCTGTTGAGACTGCTGACATTTTCAGGTTTTTATACTCCCCTCGTCGCAAACAATTGAGGCCTTTTAAGAGTAATAAGCACTTTGCCGCAAACAATTCCTAACATATGCAGCCTAAGCTACTATGAGAGAATATCCACAACCACAACTAATTCGAACACATACAACCCACCGCACAACCACAACTGAACCAACACAACAATCAAGAACACCCCAGCACGAAACCCACAACCACGACCAAATTCGAACCCCAAACAACCTCTCAAATTCGCCCAAATTCAAACCCCTTAAATTCGCCCAAATTCGAATCCCATAAATTCTCCCAAATTCAAATCCCAAAATTCGCCCAAACCCACAAATTGGTTGTTGTTGATTCATATTTTTGTTGTGCTATATGACAATTTACAAATTACAGAAGCAAAGAAGTAGAGGAGAAGAAAGAAGAAGCAGAGGAGAAATGATTTGATTTTGATTTGAGGAAGTCTGCCAAAATATTTCTCCATTTTCTTCAATCTATTTTGCTTTATTCATGTTTTGAATTTGTTTTTAACTGTTTTGATCAATTGGCTTGAATTCATGGAGGAGAGAGAAAGCTATGGTGCCAAAAAATGGAAGAAAGAATAAAGAAAAGAAGGAAGAAGGAAGAGTAATTAATGGTGATTGATGAGATGAAGAAGAAAGAAGAAGTAATCAGGGGCAAATATGTCAAAAAAATCACAAAACTTAACACCGTTACCTCATTAAGGGCATTTGAGCTAACGGAGACATGTTCAGGGGTATATGGAGCGTTTTGAAAAACTGAGGGGTATATGAGCTAATACGCGAAAGCTCAGGGGTATATGGGAAAAAAAAAAAACACCAAGAAATTTTTTGTAAACTATTTAACAAATAAAAATTCCTCAAGACACTGGATACGAAATAAGAAATTATAAATGTTACCTCCTCTGCACTGAGATCAAAAGTTTTTCCAGCAATTGTGAAGGAAATAGATGGCATTGACGAAAGACTGCTACAATCAACAGCAGACTCGCCCATTGGACTAGGAAGGCGATCACAAAGCTGCAATGGCAATTACATGCATAAGCTCACATAGTCACATCCATAAGAATAATATATTACAAAAATAGAAGTTACTTACCTGATTGGCATAATCCAGAATCCGCTCTTCAGTCTGATTTTGCCTTAGTTGATTTTGCATCCATACCACAGCCATTTCACAAGCAGTACACAAGGAATCATGAAGACCACCAGAAGACTTATCCGTATTGGCATCAACCACACTTTCAATAACCATACTGTGGAGAACCATATAAGGTGTTACAAATCAAACATTCTCACCAACAAAATAGTAGGCAGAGAGAGAGAACCATGAAGTAGTTATAACAAGACTGTAAGGGTTTAGAATTTACACCAAAGAAAAGGGCTAAAATCACCAACAGAGGAGTAACTGACCTAACATCTCGCTTGCCATCAAAGGAACATAAGCCAATTTGGGAACAAACCTTTTTTGGTTGAGACTGTAAAATCCAATATATAAGGTATTAGCTGAAGAATAACAAAACAGTAATACACAACATAAAGAGCCCAAAAAAAATAAAAAAATTAAGCCAATAATATTGACAAGCATTGAGGGTCTAGAAAGTAGCAGAAACAGGCATACCTCTGACAATAGCAATTCCAGAATTTGTTTCCCATATTCTGAAACTACCGTTTTACATTCCACACTGACGACCCCAGCAGCACCAATTGCATGATTAATTTGAGCAACCACAGCCTGGTAATGACCAATATAAATTTATCAGGCGCTTAAAAAATTCAAAACATAGAATGCTCCAATGGAGAAGTACCAATTTGCAAACTAGTTAACGAGTTACATATAAAACCAAGAGGTGTCAGTGATGAATTCAAAATCACTCTGTAAAAAGAAAATAGAAAAGGCAGAYGGCAGTTGCGAACTAAAAAAGCTCCAACGGCTTTATCAACTACAAAGTCATCATCATCACTGGGGGTGCTTATTGAGCAGTCGAGCTGCTAGCTCGTGACCGACTCGATCAAAGCTCGGTCAAAGCTCGGCTCGTGGGAGCTCGACTCGAGCTCGAGCTCGACTCGAGCTCGAGCTCGACTCGGTACCTTAACGAGTCAAGTCGAGCAAGTCCTTACTCGACTCGTTAAGCTCGCGAGCAGCTCGTTAATTTTTTTAGTTAATATTTTATAATTAATAATATTTTGCTTAATATAAAAAATAAAACTAAWAATACTAATATTACTTATATGTAAAAACATAACTTGACTCATAACAAATTAATTGGGCCAGCCCATTTTCAATCACTCAATAGTCAATCCTAATTTTACCCAACTACCCAAGTAACAAAATTACACAAAGTCACAACTCACAAACCCAAACGACAACTCAACATTCACTCTCTCTCCAAACGACTCGCCTCTCAAACCCTCGATCGGAGACTTCGCACCTCGCAGACCGCCGACTCGACCACCTGCGCCACCGCCGACTCGCCGTCCTGCGCAACCGCCGCCTTCCGTCGTCGTCCAGCACTCCTGCAGTACCGGTAAACGTTTTTTTTTCTTTTTTAATTTATCGATTTACTGTTAATGTTTATTTTTGTAGATTTACTAATTTTTATTGTTAATTAATAGATCTGTTTATTAATTTTTGTTTATTTGCTGCACTATTTTTCGATTTGTTAATTTTTATTAACGTTTTGTTTTTTTTTTCTGTTTTTCTGATTTTTTCCTGTTTTTTTGAATGTTTCTGAATTGTTATTGATGGTCTGAATTAATTTGTTGTTTATTTGCTGCACTAATTAAGTAATTGCTGCACTATTTTTCGAATTGTTAATTTTTATCAACGTTTTATTTTTTTTCTGTTATTCTGATTTTTTTTCTGTTTTTTCTGATTTTTTTCTGTTTTTCTGATTTATGTTTTTTTTTTTCATTTTCATTACTTATAATATTCTAATGTTCTTATTATATTATGACTTTGTAGAATAATATTTAAGATGAACCAAAAGAAATCATCCTTCCAAATCTCTAGGCTTGGTAAGATTGAAGTGATGAATGAAGATTTTCAAGTGTAGATTAAAGACTTGAAGTGAAGAATTAAGATTTGTTGTTGAAGACTTGTATTATATTTGTTTGCTTTATTGGATAATATTCTTGATTTCTTGTGTTCTAGTGTATTTGTGTTTGTTATTGAGCATTTGAGTAATTTGTATTTCTTGTTSTTGAAAACTTGTATTTGAGGTGTTTGATAGATTGTTGARGACTTGTAGTGTTAAAAGTAAAAACTTGTATTTTTAAATGTTATTGTAGCTTTAATTGACGAGCTCGAGTCGAGTTCACGAGTCGAGTTGAGCTTTCGAGTCGAGTCGAGTTTTTAACTTGAAAATATGATTTTGAAACGAGTTTCGAGCCGAGACGAGTTCGAGTCGAGCAGGGTAAAAAATTATCGATCACGAGTCGAGCAGAACCTTATCGAGCTTGACGAGTAACGAGCCGAGTCGAGTTATACCCTGCTCGCGATCGGCTCGCTCGATAAGCACCCCTAATCATCACTATATGTTATAAAATGCAGTGACTGCATTCATTTTTATTTAGTGAATCAAGCAAGAGCTGATTAAGAGTCATTATATACATCATCCGTTTCAAAAAAAAGTGGCAACAAACGAATTTCACGTATTCAAGGAAGAGATTTACTTCATTGTGTTAAAATTACTATGATTAATTTGCTCGTTTACATTGTCAAATCTCTTCTTTGAAATACGTGAAAATTCATTTGTTGTCATTTTTTTGAAACGGAGGAAGTATAAGAATTTAACAATGCAATTCAAAGAGGAAGAGAAAATTCGCTGGAACTACCCCTCACCAAGTTTGCAATCGAAAGGAAATGGAAAAGGAATAGATAAAAGAGGTGAAGCAGATAGTTGAAGTAATCAAGGCCATCAACTTAGAAAATACATTACTACTCGTAAAGTATAATTACTTGCGGTCGTGCATACTACATTTTTAAATGCCTTCTTGCCTTAATTTCAAAGAGAGAAACTGAACATTGAAATTTAGGGCCACTGGTTTTCTGTTTTTTTGGTTTTTACAAGTCATGATATATGTCATATACTTCGTAAATGATTTTCATTTTGTTTTTTAGAAAAAACTAGAAAGTTAAACCTATTGAAATCATAACAATTTTGAAAAGTGCAAACAACTTTTTATGGGTTTTTTTTTGTTTTTTTTGTTTACAAAAAAATTGAAAACAATAAAAAAAAAAAAAGTACTAAATAGGCCCTCAAGTAAGGTTATTATCATTGTAGGATTTCATCGCTTTTTTAACCAGGCACGCAACCAAGCATCTTAGCTGCATGTTTAAACTAAAATTCATATTCATTACGCACTCAACCTCCTTGGAAGCTTATACATCTAATGTGTCCCTTCACTTTCTTGTTCTACAAGCACGTAGACCATCACAAAACACATTCAGCCCTGATGACCTTACTTCTGAATGTAAAAGGAAATTACAAGGAAGAAGTAGGAAGGAAAAAAAAAACCAACAATTACACAACTAATTGACTAATATGAATGGATCGAAATGATTACATGAACCACTCCTTACGCATTGTCAACCAAAGCCCTCTGCTTTCCTCCACTCCCCACCAATGTAAATGGAAATTACAAGGAAAAAAATAAAAAAATCCAACAATTACAACTCAAATATGAACGGATGGAATTGACTATATGAACCACTCCCTATGCATTGTCGACCAAATCCCTATGATTCTTCCTCCACACCCCACCACCTAGTGCTAAATGCTATTCTAAACCTAGACTCTTTCCATCCTTTTCAAATCCTTCTATTAAAGTCATCATAGGCTTCCCTTGGGCTCATCTGAAATCCCCTAAACCCCAACTTTCAAACTTCCTCGCGAAGGCGTGAAAATAGAAATGCATATAAATTTAAGCTTAGTAGCTCACATCATTCACAAAAAAGACATGGCAATTAAGACTTATTTAGCACATGTACTCACATATTTACAATTACCTTGAGGTCACACTTGAAATAAGAGGTAAGAAATACAATGTAATACATTGATCTATGTTATATTATAAAGCAAACACCCAAATTTGGTCGAGTAATCCACCCACTCGCACACACACATAGATATACACATCAAAATTTATTCATCTATTGTATACTTTAAGTTGTTATTCTTTTCAACATTAAGTTGTTCTAACATAAAATTTCTTTTAATTATTTCAAATATGTTGTGTGTTTATGCCCTATTTACATCATAGTATTTCAATCGCATCTATTATATATGACATAATTCTAATTATTTTTCATGTTTTTTTTAACGCAAAAGTTATTCAATGTATAATTTTTCCCCCAAAGAATACCGAATATTTCAAAAGTAAATTGAAGGAAGATAAAGTTTATTGTTTCAAAGGAGCACATGTTATTCAAGCGAATAATTTTGATAGGTTAGTAACCATATCAACTTTTCATCACAAGTAATCTAAGTATTCGAATTTAATTAATTTTACAAAGTTTCGATTTTTGTTTATAATTACTTGCACTTAGATTTCATACTTATACTGATTTTTTTGAACGTCGATGGTCGAAATTTGTTTGGAGAGAACCAAAACAAAAAATCCTATCTTTTTAATTTTAGCTAAACAAAAAAATAAAATAGAAATCTTTACTAAAAAATAAAACCGAAAATAAAGAAAATAAAATTAAACAAAAAAAAACCTTCATCTAAGAAAATAATATAAAACTAACAAAGATTCTGCAAGCATATGCCAATATGTGTGCGTTTCTTATCTTGTATACAATAATCAGAGGCAGCTAAAAAGTGGAGCATTGGTGATTACTATCAAGACTTGGACCTAGATAATGTAATCATTACCCTCTAGATCTCTAAAAAAGAGCAAATTATCACTCTAACTTCTGGAAAGTGTCCCTTATCTTACATGGTAATATCTACAATAGATATACTCAATTAATTAATCTCATTTCAAGTATTGCTTAATACAACGAAACAAGGGCAAACACCATTATATGTTAATCATAATTGTTTGACAGGTGCAACTAAAATGAAATAGAAACTGCACCCAGAATTGAGAGCAGCCAGAAAGAACAAAAGGTCATTAAAACATAATGCGAACAACCTTGAAGTGGTATCATGCTTCATAGTCCAAAAATATAGCATAAAATGAAATGCAGAAATTACCGTTGGGCCAGCCAACAAAGATGTCCCAGAATCAGCAATTGCTGAACAACCATCGGCACAAAAGCCTGAAACGTTAAACATTTAACAAATCTTTTAGTTTTAAGGATAGCGTTATAGATATAAAAGAAGAAACTCAACAGCTGTCCAGTAAACCTACCGGTCGTCTCGTCACCAACCAAGACATCATCCATATCAAACTGCAATGTAATGTTAAAAGTCAGGATTTAAATTCAGAAGATATACTGTGTGAAAAATGGCTATTTTGACTGTGATAAAGGGAAGAAAAGCAACCTGCCAATAGCCTTTGTGAGAAACAGGAGTCCATGTGTGTTCTCCTTTGTAATGGTTAGGATCAACCCCGCCAAAAACAATTTCACCTCCTTCTTCCTCATCAGTATTTCGGTTCAGCCAGAAAGAAAACACAGGTTCCTTTACAAGACCCTGTTTGACCATATTGTACCTACATAAAAACAATGAACTCAATTAAAGAAAGAAAAAGTGAAAGTTGATTAAAAAGAAATTCGAATTTAAAGAAGAAAAAATGGGTTATCAAAATATAATTTAAAACCAAAAGCCTGGAGAACAACAGTGAAAAAAAATTAGCATACCAAACTGGAACAGCTTTGCCAACAGAGATTTCTTGGAACCCAAGTCCAAGTATACCATCAAACTTAGCAGCCACAAATACAAGACTGGGCTCTCTTGTTGCTTCAATAAAATCCTAATCAATAAACACCATTGTAAGATATATTTGAATCAAGAATTGCAGCAGAAAATTACGTGATCAAAATCTTCATATAAATAAAACTAGTAAAAACAGAATGAGTTTAAAAGGGGTAACATGTGGCATAAAACTTTCCTTTATAAAAATAGTACAGATAATACGAATTACCTGATTCTCTACAACAAGATCTCCCAATGTAACATGATCTTGACTAAAGTAGCCAGAAATGGCTCCAGTACCATAATGTATCTCAGCCTTCTTCCCTGCGTAAAGTATTAAGATCAGAGATTAAAATGTGTATGGGCCAAAAAGAAAAAAAACCAATTCACGAATACATGTTTGGAAGAAAAAGGAGTATCCACATATTAATTCAAATTCAGCCACAAAACAAATAAAAAACCTAATTTACTCAGGGTGTGATGATTCCATGTCTTCTTAATTGTTTATACGAAGTACAAAGACTTCCACAAGTCAATGGTAATATTTCTCATGTCAAGTAAAAACTAAGGGTTTTTAACATGACAACAACTTCGTATTACTATAGGTCTATAGCAGCCTAATACATCAACAGATGAAACAGGAAACAGGAGACAGGAGTTAGCGCATTCCCAACTTCTCAGGCATAAATCAGTGTGCTGAGAATATGGAGGAGGCCGAGTTTCACCCTACAAAATTACCAGTGGGAGAACAAGAAAACAACAAACAGCAACAAAACTGTAAACTATGCCCCTAAAATGCCTTCCACGTCCTACTTCACCTCTTAAACCACAAACATGAGATCATACTTTAACTAAACTACACACATTAGCATCCCATATTCTCAAGTCATGCAGAATTGCAGATATCAAGCATTGCCATACATTTCAATATCACAATGAAAAGTCTAAATGATCTTGTGACACCATTCGACACCACAATGAAATTCAATCAATTTGTTTTACTAAATTAAAATTTATTCAGAAATAGCAAGACTAAATCATATAAGACACTAACAAATGGTTACAAATCATTCTCGTGGTGATAGAAACAGAAGGAACCAAGAAAAGGAACACCAAAAAGTAATGAACAAAAAAAAGGATAACAAATTCAGGGTAGAGATTAAAGACGAACCATTCTTAGTGTAAGAGCTAGATCGCTTGCAATTGTACTTGGAATGAAGAATGCAGGCAATCTACACAATAACAGAACACATATTAATGACGGAACCAATGAAAGTTTTGAAATTCTAATAAATAAGAGGAAGCTTGATTACTCACAGAAAAATAACACTTGGAGGAAGGAACCCAAAGATTGGAACTTCCAGTGTCAAATATCACGGTGAATTTCTGGGGAGGTGTACCAATACCAATCTCACCAAAATACTGAGCATCCAAATAATTCTTCAAAGGAACAATATCCCCACCATCATTGCCAACCAGATTGCTGGTAAGTCCATACCTATTCAATGGCATCCTAAGTGAACCGTCAACCTTAGAGCCATATTGAGCAGTAAGCCGAGTAGCTTGATCCAGCCTTTTCTTCTTCAAACCAACCCTGAACAAGCCGTCATTTGATGCAGACAATACCAGGGGTGACAAAAGTAGCATGAGTAAAAACGACGAAAGCATGTTCCGAAATGCAGTTCCCATCCTAGAAACAGTTGAACAAATTGAATTACATTAGTAAACTACAAATTTCAAGGTCAAGCTTTTACCAATTCTTTGACTTATGAAGTCTAGCCACTTAAGAGTTTAGACGATAAAAGGTTGTTGTTCTTCGTTGTAATTCTAAATTCTAACTACACGCTAGGGGTGCTAATCAAGTAAAACTGATCACAATGAGCTCAACTGGTGCTCACTAAGGTTATGACCAAGCTGACAAGCCGACTCAGGTACGAGTTACTCGCATGCTCTACTAAATTAGAAGCTTAGCACCCTATTATAACTTTGTCCACACTTAAAGCATTGATGTAAGACATCTGAACATGTCAAATTATGCAAATCATCCCAAAAAATCAAAGAACAAGTTGGCATCTAAGGTAAGTAAACCGATTCTATTTAACACAGTATATAAAAGTCAAATATGACATTAACCACTAACTACCAAAAGTCAATTGTAAGTTGAGTGAAATACATAATATACAAACTATAATAGTCCAAATAAGTACGATCTATGTTCATACTTAATCCAATAAAATCTTACTAAAAAAACAACACATGAATCAGAAAGAAGTCATTCTCTCCAAATTTCAGTTAGCTGTATAAAACAAAATAATTTTCACAAAATTTTCCAAATTTCCTTAAACCAGTACAATCGCAATCGCAATCGCAATATCATTAATAACACTTGCCAGGATGATGAAGTTACAATAGTCGACACAAAAAATCACAAATAAAATCAACATAAACCCTAAATCACAACATACGATCAAATTCATGAGTCATTACACCATAAACGCACATATCAATAACATAATCAGCATAAAATCGCAAAAACCAAAGCTAAACCTTGACATGCAAATCAAAACGAAAGCAACAAAACAATCAAATCAAACAAAAACCTAAATCAACAAGAAACAAAAAATAACAACAAATCTCCCTAATATGATCAAAGAACAGAAGAATCGCAAACCTGAATGAGATGAATCGATTGAAAAGGTGAAAAAAAGTCAATAGGAGAGAGAGAACGAAGCACTGAAATACAGTTTTCCGGTTCGAGAAAAAGGGGGTTGTATATTAATATCTGGGAGGTTTGCGTGTAAGAGGAGGTTTTAATGGGGAGTGGAGTGAGCGTGGCGTGATGCGGTTGGTTTGAAGGAGTATCAGCAAAAGTCTATGATAGTGATATACTGATAATGATAATGATAAATTAATTAAGATTTTGAAATTTTACTAAAAAAATAAAAAAATAATATCGTAATCCATTTCCCAGATATTTTGCTGATAAGATTTGTTGCCGCCCTTCTTACTAGGATTTTACATGTAACAAATGACCTTGTTGAATTAATCATGCCTTATTATTAGATTTTTGTACATCCATTCTAGTGAGAAATTATCAAATATAGCATATTAGGTATGTTTGGCAAGACAGCTGAACATATATGCATTTGTGCATTAAGGAAAAGAAATACTCTTTTTTTTTTTCTCTTTGTCCTCTCTCTAATCCTTTGGCATATTTCGCACTATCGACCTTAGTTTAAAAAGGCGCAAGGCGCAATGCAAAGGCGCGCGCCTTTTGTAGGCGAGGGGCACCTAACATTTTTGTTATCATGGTGCTAAAATTCAGCCCCGTTTCTGAGAGTTTCGGGGCCTAAGAGCGAAAGAAAAAAAATTGGGCCCCAATTAAGAAGTATTCAATTTTTTTCATTAACACAAGTATGCAAAAAATTATTAAAAAATAGATAGATAGATAGATAGATAGATATATAATTTATTTAATACTCAAACACTCAAATAATTATTTCTTCGAACGTTTCTAGATGCAAAGTCACTAATAATAGTGTCTACATCAATATATTCTAACATATTCCTCTCAATACATAAAATAGCTAGGTCATTCAACCTTTCTTGTGACATTGATGATCKCAAATAATTCTTCAATAATTTTAACTTAATAATAATAACTACTTCTTCGAGCGTTTCTTCAATAATATACGAGAATTCGATAAGCAATTGATATTTGGGTAACAACCGTTAAGTATTACTTAATTACAAAATTTTTGGGGAAAATTAATAGTTTGAAGAAAAAAAAGGCTTAAAATTAGGGAGTATAATTATTTTTGGTAAATTTACAAGAAAGAATGAAATTTATCTTGGAAATCAAAGTTGAAATGCAAACAAAATAACGTACAATAATAAGGATGATAGAGAGAGTGATATTTTGATTTTTGGTTAATTCATTAATTGATATCCAAACAAAAAAAAAAAGAAAGAAAGAAAGGATGAGTGGATGACAGCTTGTCATGAGACTCAAGATAATCTATCTTTCATTCTTTTTTTTTTAAATAGTTGAAGCCCAATTAACCAAAGCCTCTTATATGCAAAAAAAATTGATTGAAACTTTTAACAAAACCCTTTGGTAGTCGTTGTAGACAGTTAATATTATAAAAACAATGGAAACACATCAATTAAGTCTAAGCTACTTGCAAAAAGAGCAAAGGCGCGCCTCACTTAATGCGCTCTAAGGCGCACACCTCTGTGAGCCTCTTGTAGGTGGGGCGCGTCTCGCCTATTAAAAGCCCATTCTCTTGAGTTTGGAAGAGCCTTGAGCCTAGGCGCGCTTTTTAAAACTAAGCTACCGACATCCGCCAATGGCGGAGCTACCTCTGCCTCTCATCTCACCCTCTTGCCCCCCTTTTACTACTCCTCTTGATACAGTTATGCTTGAAACAACAACCACCTCCCCACCCCATCAAACATCTACCACTACTGTTCAATTTGATCCCCCTCCACAATCAACACAACCACCCCATCAAACACCTACCCCTATTGTCCAATCACATGCCGCTCCACAATCAACACCACTTTCCTTCCGTGATGCGGTTGCAACAAATTCCCAATGGTTTAATGAAGCCAAGCAAATCAAAATTAACTCCACAATCTGGCACTCAAGGATGATATCTTACTTCCCCTATCATCTCTCTGTGTTAGTTTTCCTAAAGATCAACTTGACTCTCAACGACAACCTTGGACCATGTCCTTGATGGGGAAATGTCTRGGGATTTCCATTCGACACTCCTTCGTTCAGCTTCGTGTGTTGGCTATGTGGAAACTTAAAGGTGTTGTTGAGGTCATTGATCTTGGCCATGATGTCTTTCTTTTTTGTTTTACTCTACTGGATGATTATGATCGTGCTCTACTTGGTGGTCCTTGGTATATACTTGATCATTATCTTATGATGACTAAATGGCGTCCCAACTTTCGTCCGTCAGTCAATAATTTTGATCTCATGGTTGCCTGGATTAGGTTTCCTGAGCTGCTGGTGGAGTATTATGATAAGCAAGCGCTCTATACCATTGTGCAAAATATCGGTAAGCCAATTCGGGTAGACTTTGCTACGCAGAAACTCACTAGGGGTCGTTATACCCGTGTTTGCATTGAAATTAACATGAATGAGCCACTCACTGATCGCATATGGGTTGGGGGGATGTGGCAAGATATTGAGTATGAGAACATTCATACTCTCTACTTCTCCTGTGGTCGAATAGGCCACACCAAACAACCATGCACCTTCTCCACTCTCGCCACAACAACCGTCCCTCAACAACTGCCTAAACAGGCCTCTATTGTCAACAAACCCACTAACATGGTTATTCCATCCACTAGCCATATTCCTATCCAACATTCATCCACTGGCCTAAACCCTATCCAAACTACTTCCACTAGTCCAACTGATGAGGATGCAAATATAGGACGTTCAAAAGATTATCCAAAGGTCGATTATATCAGTCATAATTATAATTTCAAGCTCCTAACTTGTTGGAAAGAAAGATGGAAAGATTGGAATACGCTAGGAAAAACTGGAATTTTCGATCAAGTGAAGATATCTGGAAAGATCTGGTTGGAAGGATTAATTATGTTGTATTTTATTTTATTTTATTTATTTAGTTCGAATTATTATAGATTAGATTTAGTTGTTAGGATATTTATTAAGTTGGTTAGGAATTAAATTAATTAGTTGGATATTAGGATAAATATCTAGATTTTCCTTATTTCCGTGTTGTTTTAGATATTTCCGTGTTTTGTTAGTTAAGTCGTCTAGGATTTCCGTGTTTTAGTTAGATTAGTTAGGATATTTCATATAATTAGATTAGATATTTTAGGATAATGTTAGTTAGGATATTTTGGATAAGATTCCTATCTTTCATAAATATCTTAATTATGTTTTAGATACTAGCTTGTATTATAAATAGGTTGAAACTCTTTCAAATAAAATTCAGAGATTATTTGAGTTTAAAAATCCTTCTTTGTTTATTCAGAGAAAACCTTGTGAGTTTTGTGGTTTGGTTCCGGAAATTCACTTGATTAGCTACTAGGTCGGTTGTCTCTTTTAGGGGCTGGTTCCACTTGGTGAGTTAAGATCCTTCGAGTCTTTCCCAAGATTTGAAGTTATTTTTATTGTTCAAACACTATTCCACTCGTTTCAATTCGTTTTCTTGGATTTTCTTGGAATTCTTCCTTTAAAATCCACATCACCAATGAACTACACAACCGCCCAATTCATTTGGACCTTGGATTTTAGTCACAAATAGCCACAAGAAAAAAAAACAAGCTAAATCAAATTTGAATAAACAAAAGCCCATTGCCAAGTCCGGCCCAGTCAAGAAACTTCAACCTTCAGCCTAGTCCATCAAACTTGCTAATTCAGCTCCCAACCCTTCTAATTCACTCTCTTCCACTTTAAATCGCATGTCCCATCCCATTCCAACTATTAATACAGCCCTTAATGATTCCCTCCACTTGAAAGATGTGTCAAGCCCCCAGCAATTACTCCTCTCTACTCCCCTTTTTCAAACTTCACCGACCTTTGTCATTTCAAATTCAACAAATTCATCATCTCCATCTTCCACACATCCTCTGCTTCCAAAACTAAAAAATGGTGAATCGCAGATGTACTGCTGCTTTTGAAGACGCTTACATCATTTTCGTGACTGTAAAATTTCAAAAGGCTTTTGGATTCAAATTTTTATTCCACAAAAGTTCAGTTACAATAACTTTTATCAAGATTCTTGGAACGATTGGCTTACTTATAATTCAAACAATCTCCTGTCTGGAGACTTCTTTTCTTAGTTGTCTTATGGCACATTTGGCATTCAAGGAATTTAGCCATATTTGATCTTAAGCTGGAACTCCATACTATTACTTTTCACAGGTTTTAGTCTGATTATCTGCTATGTGTTAAAACATTTCAAGATACTGCTGCACCGTCTTCCTCAAGAACTCCTCCTGCTATTCCTGTGACCTGGCAACTACCTCCAGAAGGTTTTGTGAAATTGAATGTTGATGCCTCATGGTTTTGTGGTTCTAAGGCAGATGGAGGGGGTGTCATTCGAATACCTGATGGACTTGGTTTGTGGGTTTCTCCCATAAATTTGTTGCAGCCATAGTCTTGCAGTTGAGTTGCTCACTCTGCTCAACAAGGAATGGACTGTTGGTCTTCTTCATACTAGGAAAGCGGGCAATGAGGTGGCTCACCACCTAGCTTCTCATGGTGCTCGTATGGACCATACTTACCATATTCACTACACACCCCCTCCGGATGTTGTCTCCTACTACAACGCTGAAAGGACCACTCCTTTCACCTCAACTTGATTGTCTTTTACTCAGTGTTGTGGCTCCTGTTAATGTAGCTTGTTGCTGTATTGGCTGTTGCTTTTCTTATGCCTTGATCAGATCTTTTGCTAGTTTTTCCCATACCGGGAATTTGAACATTAGAGTCTCGTGGAATTTTCAATTGTATATAGCCCTTGAGGCTCTCATGTTTGCTTCGGCTTGTATTCTAATCACCTTGTACTACCTTTCAGCTATTAAATAAATAATGACTCAGTTTTATGTTTAAAAAGGTATGTTTGGCAAGAGTATGTGATAAATCTTCTCAATTGTTATGATCTCATTCATTCAGCTTTATTCCCAATTTTGGGTTTTCTATCTCTTTATGAGAGTTTTATCTCAATTTTTGGGTTTACTATTATCTCCTTTTGTGAGAGTTTGAAGTGTAGTTTTCTTGTCTTCCCTTATGGAAGGTCGAATTATCTAGGGTTTCGTTTTTGTTTTCATTTGTTGAAGAATGGAGATTTAGGGTTTCACAATCTCGGAAGGAGTTCAAAAAATCACAAAAGTATGTTTACTCAAACAACTACACATTAGCGGACGTTATGCCAAATTAAAGCGAACTCACAAATTGAATTATATAACTCTCATGCACAAACACACCTTGATTCTCTATAATGATCTCAATCAAAACCTCCATGAGTCTGATGCACATTGTCTTCGTGATACACTTATAGACTRTGTTGCAGCATGAAATAGATCTAAACTCAGTTACATCTTTAGGGCATACCACTTTATGCACCAGAGTAACAAAAGTGTGGTTAATCTCTTTTAGTATCTTCCTAGAATGAAAGAAGTCTAAAATAGTTACAGTAACCACCTCTTCCACTATATCCCAATTATCTTGGAAGAAATAAGCTCCAAAACCATATAGATTCTTTCTCCCCTTTAATGGAAAACACTGCTTGTTTAGCCTCAACACGAGTGGAAGGAGCCTCTAATATCTTCGGATATTGTTTAGAAAGCATAGGTCCTCTTCTCACAATCTCCCCATCAACAGAGATTCTCCCAATCATAGAAAAACCAAGAAGCTGATCATAATATTCCAAAAAAGCACCTGCTATATCCTTTGGATTGTTCTGCACCTTACCATGAATAGCTACAATGGCATGGATGTTATTCTATAATCTTCTTCTTCTTCTGATCCCCTGATGAAACACTTTAGTGTTCTCATCTCCCTCCTTCAACTAAGTTAATTTGGCTTTCTTCTTCAAGAACTGAACATAGACCTCCTGCTTCTTCTTATAATCCTCAATAACTTTCCTTTCCTGTTCTATTTTGTCATGATCACAGGGATTCTCATGCAGAATTGTTTGTACAGAATATAAAGCTTGTTTTGCCAAATAAGCATCCAATTCATTTAGGAAAATCCTTGTTGATTTAAGGTTTAAAGATTAGCTTTCACCTTCTTTAGTTTCTGACTTACTCTGAACATAACAGTTCCATTGATTATAGTATCCCAACCATCCTGAACAAGAGAGGTAAACTCATTTGTTGTCCTTCACATTCTGAAGTTTTTAAAGGGCTCCTACCCCATTCACCCTTACCATAGTGTAGGACGTGGGCCGCGCCCTCGCGTAAAGCGAGCTCGCGGCTTGGTACTACATCGAGGTGCTTTGTGCGTGGGCTTGAGCCACGGAATCCCGCACGTGAGTGCGTTGGGGTAGTGTTGTCGAGTGAGGGGAGTCGCCACCGTGCCTAGAAAGGTTATTCACGGACGCCCGAAACGTTG